>KZ809483.1:36815-50186 GCA_000696205.2 Oncopeltus fasciatus
TGATCTCCTGCTCTCCAGGCCGGCTCACTAACATATTATCATAACAGGACGCGCTAGATATCTCATTAAATTCCCTCTACTTTAGCGAGAGCCTAACCCAGGAGAAAAACGGGAACTTTGTCTTAAACTCGAAGGAGCTGACTTTGTCAATCTATTTTTCGACTCTCAATATTTACATTATTTATTATATCTTTACAAATAATTGATTTTGTTGTGGTATTTTATCTCACGTATATTTTAAACAATTAATGGTAGGGAATGTAATATAAAAATCTATCTCTCCCAGCCAGGAATCGAACCTGGATCTACTGCTATCGTGGCCTGTGCACTTACCTGTTATCCTACCAGGACGCGATAGATATCTCATTAAATTTACTCTACACTAGTGAGAGCCTAAGCCACGAGAAAAACGGGAACTTCGTCTGAAACTCGAAGGACGTGACATTGTCAAACTATTTGTTAACTCTCGATATTTACTTTATTTAATTTTAATTTATAAATATTTTATTTGGTTGAGGTTTTTTATCCCACGTAAATTTTAAACAATTCATGAGAGGGAACAGAATAAAAAAAGTTAGGCTTTCGCTAATGTAGAGGGAATTTAATGAGATATCTAGCTAGTCCTTGTGGTGTAACGGTCAGCATACCGGCCCGGATAGCAAGAGATCCAGGTTCGATTCCTGGCGAGGACAGATAGATTTTTTTATTCTGTTCCCTCTCATGAATTGTTTAATAGATTTTTTATTTCATTCCCTCGCATTAATTGCTTAAAATTTAAGTGATAATGTAAAAATAAGTAATAATGAGGTTTAAAATAAGTATGCTAAAATAATGATTGAGTATTAGTTTATTTATTGATACCTAGATTTCGGCATACGATATAAGCCATCATAAAGGCCATAGTAAAGGACGGATGAATCTCCACAGTAGACAAGCAATGTCATATCTAAGAAGTCAGTTAATCTGTTCGCAGAAACGTTTGTACAAATGAAACTAAATTAATTTTTTTGGGCGTGTATTTATTGTGCTTCTTGGCCGAAACTCTGACTACTTCTGTGCGTCTATATCTTAAATTATTTGGGGCAGAGAAAACTATAATGACGAAAGGATAAATAAAGAAACCGGCTTTTAGGCGAGATTTCACTCATTGCAAAGGTAATTCCTAAATCTCTGATGTAGTTTCAAATGGCCAACCAACCCCAAACATGCATTTCCGTCCAGCTAGGAACGTTAAAAATGACAATAAGTCCAGTGACCTCAGCAGTCGACACGCGGATAATTATAGTAATAATAATAAAAAAAAAATTAAGGATCTTGGAGTGTATAGGGTTCGGTCTATTCCGATTTACACAATTCTTTTATTTGCCTTCGGCATGGAAAATGTTTGACAAACGAGACTTAACAGTGATCTGTTTTTTGTAAGATTTATAACTCTACTTCAAAAATTAGCATTTAAAAATGACTACCATTCAATAATTAACTTAAAATAAACGATATTGCGCTATTTTATTCCCATTTTACTATTAAAAATTCAGTATAAAACGACATTATCAATTAGCTTGTGCCACACACAATCATATTTACACACAAACATTCATATGCATGCTCACATGGCAAAAAATAGCTTTAGAAAACTCAGTGAAACACGAAAGTGTATTAGAATAAAAATCAAACTGTCCCAGCCAGGACTCGAACCTGGATCTCCTGGTATCCGGGCCGGTGCATTTACCATTTATGCTACGGAGACAAGTCTGATAAGTAATTAAATTCCTTGCACTAGTGGTAAACGCACTGGCCCGGATACCAGGAGATCCAGGTTCGAGTCCTGGCTGGGACAGTTTGATTTTTATTCTAATACCCTCGCAGAATCTGTTCTGTAGTATAAATGGAGAATGCACCGGCCAGGATAGCAGAAGATCCAGGTTCGAGTCTTGGTTGGGACAGATAGATCTTCTATTCTGTTCCCTTGCACTAAAAATTAGTAAAATTTACGTGGGATTAAATACCACAAAAAAAATTTATAAATTCTGAAATGTATGCTACTTTCAGATTTATTATAAAAATCATCACTGTTTTTAAAATTTTTTTAAAAGTAAGTAAAGAGTATAGCATCTGACATAAATTAGTAGAAATATAATATTACTTTAATAGCCAGGCTGTCTGGTCCAAGGAAACTGTGTGAGAAGAAAAGTCTTGGAAAAATAATTACTCATTGAACAATATCTCGGAATTTAACAATTTATATTTTTGATATTTTATTTACATAGAATGTTCCCAGAAAACTGATTCATAATAGTTAATAAAATAATTTTATTTCATTTTTGTGTATTTCTTTACTGTGAGCTTATAATATTAGCCTAAATAAAGCAATTCTCTTCAGTCAAACTCTGGACCTTATTCACGGACTACCATTAGCTATACATGCTCACAAATTGTCGCGAAAAAGTTTTATGAAGAGATAAAAGGTCTGCTATTTTATATATATATATATATATATATTTTTTTTTTTTCTTCATCTGCTTGGGGCAAAAAGCGACGAATTTTACATTTTATCTTTTCGTGGAGTCACGAAATGAAAAATAAAGCCTCCAGAGATTTATTTTATTTTATTTTGACCTCTCCCCCCACCTAACCATCCCTCTAGTGCACACCCTATTTTTTTCCCCTCGCACGCTGTCTGACCTACAAGGATAAGATCCGCTCCCCCCGAGCTAAATGTATTTGTATGTGTGCGTAAATGTGTGTGTGTGTGTGTCTGTGTTTATGTGCGCGTATGGGAATGAATGTGGCACGGATACACCTAATTTTTTCTCCTTTNTTGATACTTATATATAATAGGCATTAGCTAAAGTTTTACTCCCAACATTAAACTTATTGTTATATTTTAGTATTTATTAAATGTCAATACTAAATAACTGATTATGTTTAGTTATTTAGTATTTAAATATTACAATAATATCATTTAATTTTAGTAGATTATCGAAAAAAAATCACTATGCTAAGATCTAGGTCATTTTTATTAAATTATACAATCCCTGGAAAATCAATGCTATTGAAAAATGTATCCTTCTAGAGCTTAAACATTTATGTATTTGGAGGACTGTATAAGGAATATACTTCTAGGGGTGGGTGGGAAGGATGATCTACCAAAGAGAGCGGATGAAAAGGAAGAATTTAATAATGGATGAAAAGATCGAATGGGGGCATACCAAAGAGGTAGAATACCTTCAATTTGAGGAGTTTCTTACGTCATTTGCGAAGTGCGCATCCTATTTCTTCAGTCACATACTCACATATCTATTAAGAAATCGATAAATCGATTCAATATAATGCACTCTAAATTACATCAATTTTCATTGTGTACACTGATAATAAAAATTTTGTTTAACTGAAGTCTATTGATTGGGTTTAAACTCAGCATAATTTTGCGTAAATAATCTTATTTTAGCATAAATTACTTAAATTTAAATAAAATCTTAACACTTTAAGTGCAGTATAAATTTGTCTTATTTTTTCACACAAATTAAACTATTTTTTAGGAATATGCATTCTCTTAGTGTAACATTACTAGAGAACACTTACCTATAGAGAACTTCTGCTTTAATATGCCGAAACACATTCAACCTTTATTAACAGAAAATAAACCTTCTAAATTATATCTTCAATTAGAACAAAATTATGAAACAATATGAAAAATTTAGTACTGGGAATGGAATATCGTCTATGCTTTATTTTTCTCCAGAAGGACCGCACAGAAAGAATCCTACTTCACTCTTCTGCATTATGCCCTTGCAGTTGAAACATTGAAATAATTCAACATGGATATCTTGTTTTCATGCAAGGAAATAAACTAAAACAAAATCACAAATATTCAGGATCATATGACTCAATCTGTGACTATGAATAACAAAAATTATTCCTTTATTTCAAAGAAAAAATACTATCTCTTTTTCTATCCTCCCATATACAAAAAAGTAGGATTTATTGTGTTAAAATGTTTTTTGTAGAAATAATTTTAGTAGTTTTATGAAAGGTCTCATATATTTTGTGTGTATATGTATCATTGTAGCAATTGTCTCTGTGAAAATTGTTAGTGTGTAAATTGTCTCTGTTGTCAGAGGTTGTTATTTATTAAAGAAACATCAGTTTTGGATAAATATTGTTAAAAAAAAAAAAAGACAAAATTTTATGAAATTATGTTTAAGGACATTTCTGTGGTGCTCTCTATGAAAAAAGACGAATTTACTGGCGTACACAGATTTCTTCTGGGAATGTATGGGGATTTTACCTTTTATGAGGAATGCAATTTGTATTCAAATGATTAAAAAGAGGAATTCTCAGTAATGTACATGTAAACCATATTATTGTATTCCAAGAAAGAAAATACCTTGTTACACTGGAAAATATTTTAAACAATGAAATTGAGATGTTTAAAATAAACTCATGGTTGCAGAAAAACGTGTAATTTACTATAATTAAATTTTAATCACTGAATAATTTTAATTTAATATTTTAATTATTCATTATAATGATGTTTACCAATTATTTCTATCTAAATGTAAATTATATTCTACACATATATTATATACAATTTTTCTTTTTCATGTCAGTAATGAAGGGGGGGGGGGTTATTCTTTATTTATTCGTTATTTTAGCGTTAAAAAAACAAAAAACAGAATAGATGAAAATAGTTTTATATCATTCATATTTTAAAATATTTTTCGATAAATATTTTGCATGAGATGTAAATTTAACAATTTAAAAATTTTTCATGCCAAAAACAGATTTCCTGTGAATGTATTTCAGCATGAAGAACGAAACTAATAAGGAATAATTTAAATTAAGACGCTTTGTCTGTAGTCTTTGCTGATTTTCTCAGGGAAAGCAGGGTATCTACGTTGATCCTTTTTAAAAATTAAAAAAAAAAATTCAATCTTTCACCGACCATTTTTGTAGGGGGTGTTGTTCACTAAATAGATAAACCGTATTCTTCTGAATTTAGAACACTCATGTAATCCTTCTTCGATTGTCAATATATTAGACATATGAAAAAAAAACACATTAAAGTAATCAGGTATTTGCACATAATGTTTTTTATTTGTAATTATACATAAAGTTTCCTTTAGTAATAATTATGTGTCTAGGCTGACGTAAACAATTTTTTTTTCCTCAAGAACGAACGATATATAATTATATAAAATTGGTAGAACGTCTGCAGGACATTAACTTAATGGACCATCAATTTACGTTTCATTGGCTACTGGTACCAAATATGGAGAGATTTCTTCTCAATCATATCCTCAGGAATATTGAGGATCAAAATGTCAGGAGAAAAGTGAAATTTATAATTTCATAAATTATTTTATCATTTTTCACATTCAAAATGTTACATTCACTAATATATATATACATACATATTAAATAAAAAGTTTTTGACCTTGGAGATTTTTAGTATGTAGAGAATTTGTTGCGGTTCGATCAAGGTTTAAAAAAAGTGTATTTCTTTTGGGGGGGGGGGGGGTTTGAACCTAATTTTATGCCCTTTAGGGTTATCATGAAGACGATGGCTTAAAATGGAAGCCGAAACGTCGGCAGATAATAAAAAATACTTTTTTTTAAAAATTAAATTTTTTTTAGATCTATTTTGTGTGGTATAATAAAAAAAATTCTGAAAAAACAAATTTATTCAGTTATTCATGTATATAAATTCTTCAATAATGTAAATATTTTTTTCAATTAATCCATGATATTAGTAGTTATTAATGATAATTAATTAAGTGATTCAGTCGTCCTATAGCAACTTTTCCTCGAATACCCTTAGTGTCTAAAGAGGCCTGGAAATTAGACCGAAACATTGGCATCAATATATCCTTGGGGGTTAACAAATTAGTTTTACTTTATTCAAATTACAAGACTGAATCCGCAATAATTCCCTCTTCTTAAAGTTGTACGGTCAACTAACTGTCTCCAAAAAGGAAAAGGATTTGTTTACGTAGATTCTGATCACGCCCACTCATCAACCCACCCACAGGGGTGGGTACCCACACACACACATAAATATACAATTAGAGCTTATGAAAATAAACATATAGAAGGAAAAAGCAGGCAAAAGGAAACGAAAAAACTAATAAAAGACCTCTGGCAAAAATTGTATATTTTTTTCTNGTGAAATAAATATGAATAAATAATAATGGAAAATTATATATAGTAAGTAATATTTATGTTTTTTGCATTATAAAACTAACAAAATTTATTTTTTTATTATTTACAGGATACTACTGTTTCATTATTAAACATAAGATTACTCTTAATACGTATTGTCTGAGTTATGTCTGAGACGTCATATAAACGTCATATGAATGCCCATTAACGAAAATTTTTTAATGGTTTCCCCGGATGGTGGGACCAGACTGATAAAATTGTTAATAATTATTCAAACAATATATATGTTTATAATTACTTTACAAATTATTGACATAAAAGTAATACCTCTTTATCTCAAAAGTGACAATCTATCCTCAAGGTAGCTCTTACCTGAAAAAAAAAAATAATACAGTTAATTAAACTTAAATTATAATGAGAATGAACATTAAAATAATTTTTCTATGAATGGCCTTGAAGATAACAATTTTTTTTCATGTAAAGAGATGCATGTAATTAATATGAACTCAAAGTCTGTGCGATTAACTTAAAATTACATAGTTTTTGTTTTTAATGTAGGATCATTTTACAACTTTATCAGCTGTAAAAAATACATGAAAAATAGTCATCTCACTGGGTGCAATTGTATTTAAGCAAACCTACCAACTTTCATTAAAACAGGACCAAAGTAAAATAATTTTCCTCTTAAATTACAAAGAAATATCTGAGAGTCTTGTATCGTATAATCAGAAGTAAGGACGATTACGAATTTTCATCAATTATGTGAGGTTTTTATGTAAAAGAACGATGTTTTTTCAAAGTCATATTTCACTCTAAACTTGTTATATCTTCGCTCAAAGAATTCTAAGAACGAAAAAAAAAATGACGGCTGTGCTAGATGAAATTTCTCTAAATTAGCTCAAGTGCCTTTCTCTTCTAGAAATTGCGGATTTAGATATTCCTCGTTTCAACTGTTTATATTAATATTTTTTTTTTAAAGTTTAATGTATAACTTGAGTATTATATGAAATTTCCTTAGTGAATTTTATCATGTGAAAAGAAGTGTTCTAAGATAAAAATGAAGTCGTTATTGTTATTTCGGTATTTATATACCTTTATTATATGGTTTTAAAATATAATTATCGATGGAAGTTTACGAGGGATGGGGTTTGATTCCGTCGCACCAAAATTGCGAGTCCCGAAAGGATCATGAAGCTGCCTTGGTACATTTAATTTTTTTTTCCCTTCTGTAATTTTTTGAGATACATGTATTTTTTCGAAAGACTTTTTGTTCAGCATTTCTTTACAGAATTAAAATAAACCGGCGCGGTCTTGTCCTTGGGCGAAGTCTGCCTTCCCATTGGTTGATACTGTGTTCTGGTGGCTGGTCTCTGGAGTAGTCAGGTAGCTGGTCACTGATTGGTTGGATCCTCTTGTCAATTAGCGCTGGTTTCCAGTTTTTGCTCAATCTGTATCCGTCTTCTCTGTTGATATTTTTCGGATTCTTGGTTATTTCGATGGCTTCTCTGATGGTTCGTCGATAGTAGTTGCTTTCCCGGGCCAGTATTGAGGCGTCTTCGAATTTGATGTGGTGGCAGGTGTTGGCGAAGTGTTCTGCTAGAGCTGACCTTTCTGTGCGTCNATACAAGTCTGCAAAGGTCATCATTAGCATGTCTAATTATACCTGTACTCCGGGTAAACACTGAACGAGACTACCACATCATCTGCATACATATGTATAGCCCTATTTCTAATACAGTCTGTTATGTGATTGATGTATATAATGAATAAAAGAGGTCCTAGGATAGATCCTTGAGGTACACCAGAAGCTACCCTGCTCGTCCTGGTAGCACAACTGGTAAATGCACCGGCCCGGATAGCAGGAGATCCAGGTTCGATTCCTGGCTGGGACAGATAGATTTTTTTATTCTATTCCCTCTCATTAATTGTTTAAAATGTACGTGGGATAAAATACCACAACCAAATAAAACATTTATAATGAATAATGTCTCTTGTTCCATTCATTCCACCTATACAAAATTGCGAGTCCTATAGTATCAACATATTATTAACGAAATTATCACTTAAAAAAAATCAACCCACTTTTTCTCTCTTCTGGTAATGAACATAAATTTTTATCTTATTTCTGTGTCAAATTTAATAAGTTTTATATTTATCTTAGTAATTCACAGTGTAATTTTATTTTTCTACATTTCTCGTGATTTTTCTTTCTAATCCTATTTAAATACAAAAGTTCTAATTTTACAAAATAGATTTAGTAATTTAAATTTGAAAAATATTGTTGAATTTTGGTTTTTTAACATATTAATAAATAGGCCTTTACAAGTATTAATTAATTCTTTTCAAGTATGAGATATTTTCAGGGTTTATTTTTTATTCCCTCTAAAAAAAATAGATCCTGAATAAAAATTGACTTACAAACACTATTTAGTAACATTTTATTGATATTAGAAATATATAATTTAGATTTTGCGAAAATGCTTTTTACAAAATAATCTATGTGTGTTGTTAATTAATGCTAAAACTTGATTTTTCTAAGTTCCTTTTAAGCTTCTACAATAAAATGACTTCTTAGTTAGATAAGTAAAAAGAAAAATTAAGTCATTTATGTGGTAAAAACAATTAATAATTGTAATGACGGAGTAATTATATCAGACAAAATTTAAAGTGGTTACATTATTATCATACCTTCTATTATTTGTCTTCATTGGTTTGGCTTTCGGACATTGTCCATCTTCTGGCCGAATACATGTATTCATATCAAGTATGATAGTTCTATATTCATTGGTGGTGGAAATAACATTTTAGATTATTTACCTGGTTACTTTATATTTCAATTTTTTCTTGATACCAAGAAATTGAACAAAGTTTAAAAAAAGTTGAATAAAAACTTATAGAGTAAGGAATAAAACCTTTTAAGCCATACTTTACCTCGTCTGTACTGAAACTGATGTTTTTCTTCATAACATTTAGTGTTTTATTTACTTTGATCGAAAATGAGGTGCCAGTATAAATGGAACCTATGAATTCTACTGCTGTACAGTCCAACTAGCTTATATATTCCATCTTTTTTTAAATGGACAATATTTTAAAATAGTTGCTTAAGATTGAATTTATGTTTTTCAGAAAAAGAAAATATAGAGATAATATTCTTAAGACTCAAACCTCACCTACTTAGTACTTCAAGCAAATTCGTAAGCTCAATTGCAAAATTAAGTGATATAACAGGATTTAGAGGAGTATACCCGAGTATGAATACACAATAAAAACATAAAAACATCTGCTTTGTCGCTGCTACAGTCCTTGTTCTAAACGCACACTAATTTAAAAAAAATAACTATTGTAAAAAATTTTGTATTGAAGTATATTTACCAAAACGTATATATCGTGTTAGTAAAATATCATGATATAGAATATGCAAGTTAATGCAATAACAATACTTTTATTTAACAGGTAGCTTCTCTTCTCGCTGTGCTGGCCTGCGCCCAGAGCCAGTTGCTGCAGCCAGCATACAACACCCCTCTCGCCCTTGCTGGACTTCGAAGCGCCCCTCTCGCCCTCGCTCGAGCCGCTCCCATCCCAGCCGGCCAGTTGGCACTGAGGAGAGCCGATGACGAGTACGACCCCAACCCAGCCTACGACTTCTCCTACTCGGTGAACGACGCTCTCACCGGCGACTCCAAGAGCCAGTCCGAGTCGAGGCAGGGCGACAACGTCCAGGGATCTTACTCCTTGCTGGAGGCTGACGGCTCCAGGAGGATCGTCGAGTACACCGCCGACCCCGTCAATGGCTTCAACGCTGTCGTCCACAGGGAAGCTGTCGGTGCACCCGCCTTGGCTCGTACTGCCCCCGCTCTCCGTCTCGCTCCTAGACCTGCTGCTCTACCCCTAGTTCGAGCTGCTCCAACTCTCGCCTACGCTCCTAGACCATCTCTCGCCTACGCGCATTCGCCTGCTGTATACTCTTCTTTCTCCTCTCCATATGCCTCATACTACCACTGAGTTACCTGACTGAGAGACTGATATATACTATGAAATAAATGATTTTGTCCCAATGATGTCTTCTTTGTATTAACCCTCCATGACATTAAATTTTAAATGCAATATTTGATTAACGCTAGGATACGGTCTATCAAGTCTGTTGTAAACTTTGACTAGAGCTTTAGAAATTCTTATAATTTGAAGGCATTGATGTTTAAAAAATTTTTTATAGCCGTTGATACAACTTCGCGAAAATGAAAAATTTAGCAGTGGTGATACGACGTTGGAGAGGATGAGGGGCTTCAGGTAACCATTAATGGATATTGATAAGGTTCTGCAGGAAGCTGTTGAGTCAAAACCGTCCATATGTACTCACAAACACTCTAGGGAGCCTGATGTGTCGATAAATACTGTTAGTCGCTAACTACTCTTAATGAGGAATGTGAAAAAGAGCATCCTATTCGACAAATGTCAGCTTTTCACAACTTAAAGTAAAAAGTTCACATCTCATGGACTCACTGGGAAAGTGATTGAGGAATTGTCTAGGAAGCCGTTGAATTCTTATAGCTTAAAATATTTCCCTCTGATGCAATGCGTTATATTGACGATATTCTTATCCTGCTAATGTCGTCAATTTAATTTACAAAAGTTTCATTAATTATTACTTTAGGTAACACCAATAGGATTCTGAATTTATACAATTATATCAATAAAGTCTGTAAAATTGTTTTAAATATTATAATTTTGTAACAGATGTTGGAACCAGTTCCATGTGTCCTCTCTTGCAATGGATTGCTCGTCTCCTAGAGATATTATTTTTTTCCTGTACATTCATGTGACATTTGAAAGCCGATAGTTTTTATCTATTAATCTAGCAGCTACAGAATAAATTCTTTCACAGTTGGGGTATCTAGTGGATTTAAATAATCATGTTAGTTTTACTCAGAATAATTTCCTTCTTCAGAAACCACGTTTAATGGTGGTCTAATGCAAATTGATCTGTAAATTAATATTAAAGGAAAAAGCAAATAAAAGAAAAACACAATGCAGGAATTAATTTTATTCAAAATCAAAATGTTAAATAACACAAAAAGAAATAAAATAAAATAATCAATCTCCAGTAGATAACAAAAGGCAGTAACTTCAAGATATAACCGAAATATATGGAGGGGTTCTATCTAATTATTTTCACATTATGCATGTTTAAAGAAAAAAAAACAGTTTTAAATATCTTGTTTTACGCATTCTTAAAAAATAATTGTTCATATGACTTGCTGTATGAAATGAAGACGTGGATTTGAGCCTCGTTGTCTATCTTGACAGCTAATGTTGGTAGTAATACAATAACTCCAAAAGGGTCGTGTGAGAGGGGGGTGTAGTTTCATCTTTTAGATGTGTAGAGGATTGACTAGATAGGTTATCAATGAAACGTAGGATGGCAGAAGATGAATTTTGTTTATGTAGTGATATCTGGTTCTGATCTCGTTTGAATCAAAAATTAATGTATTGGGGTTAAATAAATCACCGCTGGGGCAAGTATCACCTCTTCCGCCCGTATAATTTCAAAATAATGTATTTTAATTCACCCCCATATTGAAGGTGAAAAGAAGAAGATTTGGTAGTCTTACCTGTGCTGGGAATGAGTTGTCTGCATTTAATAAATATTTCATATATCGCAAATCTATTCACTAATGATTAGTACGTCAAGATAAAATATGATAGGCTCTGGCAGGAATCTTGAAATGTTTTAAAGAAAATTTTAGTTGAAATACATTATAAAATCTTTATTATTTGTAGCTTGAAGGAGAGTTATGGAATATCGAGTGCATTTTGTTTTCTGTGAAGGGCAAGTTAGTTGTTTTTTTTTATTTACCCTTAAAGCTTCAGTTAAAACGTTAAATCATAACATTTAATTAATGAAAAATATTCGGTTTTCTTCTTTTTTATAGGTGACTCAAGGTAATATTACTAAACTATCACTGTAAGCCCTTGAAGTAATTTTTATATTGAATTATGAGGTTAAATTAAAAATTTGACTAAAAAATATAAGATAATTATTGTATACAAATGCCACATTTTTGCAGCATATTATGAGAAAATATAAAGTTTATAATACTTCAATTGTGGTATCAGGAATGATAATGAGGAATTACAGAAAAGAGATTCTTCACAGATCACTATAATTCCTGTAACATAAGTGACCAATTCTATCTGTAAAACCACTAGAGCATTTTTGCCCACTCAGACATAATATCTGTGCTTCAGAAGAAAAAATAATTCCAATAATCATCCATTAAAAAAAAAAAATAACAACTTTGGATTTGTGTAGTAGACACAGATAAGAGTGATATTAAATTACTTATTTATTCCTAACAGTGACATAAGTCAAGGAAGGAAAATGTTAAAGCTGTAAATGACGATTCACCCCCTCCTATCGGAAGTGGGAGGAAAAGGGCAATTTTAAATATAAGGATACATTTTTAAATATTTTAGATATTTAGCGCCTTCACTAAAATATTTGAAAAACCTAAATGTCAACAAATTTACAATTTACATCTATGTAAAGTATTTTTGAAAACTTTTATTGCAAAGAAAATTTTATAGATCATATAAGAGGGTCCTTCCCTAATCATCTTTCCCTCTTTATCAATGATAGACTGTAATTTATAAAGTAGTATTCATTTATATTAATAATCAAGGTATTATTGAATTTGAATTGACTTTTAGTCCCATTCTCTTTCCTATCTCTTGCACGCCATTTACGAAATTAACGAATTTCATTTAAGCTATTAAAGAAACAGTGTGTGAAAAATTTTATTTGAAAATTGTTTTATGTTGGGAACTTTGTGCATGCTTGCTTTCATATTTTATTTAAAAATAAAATAAAGAAAGAGAAAGAGTCTAAAATAATAAGAGAAAAAGTCTAAACTGAACACACAAAAAGAAAAAAAATTACAAAGAGTAAAATTTTCGGGGAGACTTTTCGCTTTCTGATGAGGGAAGAAAGACCCAAGTCTCAATTCTCTCTCCACTCCTTATTCAAGTCTATCTTCACTCCTCACTGACGAAGGGCTAGAAGTCTCCCTGAAAAAGTACTCTTTGTAATTTTTTCTCTTTGTGTGTTCACCACACTCTTTCTTCCACCTGTTTTTATTTATCATATACATTGCAGCCTTAAGTGTTTTATTATTTATATGTTTTAAGATAAATTTAATAAAAATGTATATT
>KZ809484.1:22024-35570 GCA_000696205.2 Oncopeltus fasciatus
GGGCTTGCCTGAAATCCTACTTAGGACAAATTTTTCATCAAGTGGAATTAGGCATACATCATTGAAATAATGTATTTTATTTAATAGATATATGGCGTTTCTAGGTAATGTACTTATTCTCAAATTCGAAATTCAATTAATTTAATTAATGTAAATTAGAGTGGAATGTAATTAAATCATACTTACTTTACTTAGTTTCTGTTTGTTGCATCCCCCCTCCCCCAGATTGAATGCTGAATAGCTCCTGGTAAACAAATAGTTTCTAATATCACGAGGTGCGACACTAAAAATATAAGACATTTGCGTGATTTGTTCTTCTTTTTTTTTTCTAGAGGGAAAGACTACCTACAGGTCATCATCCCATTCTAAACATCCATGGTTTAGGAGAAGCTGTTAGCGATAAAACCCTCAGCACTAGGGTTGCGAGACCATGAGCTACCCAGAGTTGGTCTTTACGTGATTAATACAAAACGGGATTCGTAATAATCTTTCGCTATTTTTTCCTGTCAGTTGTGTAAACTGAAATGCCCATAGCTTCTGCAGAGGTGTCTCTAAAGAATTTATTTCTATTCTTCTGTTGAAACAATGGAACTGCTAATCGCAGTTCTATTTAAGGACCACAGAGAGCGAAACTTGCGGTCCCGAACATTGCGGTACTCCCGAAGTGACGTGTGACTTCACCCCGCCTACGGTATGTCGTCACCAAGGTCTTCCTTCAACTGCATTGGCTACTCTTGCTGGCCAATGGAATATAACGTTAGCTGGTCGAGTTATATGCTTATCGCCAAGAAATATACAATATACTTTAACAAAATATTTAGATAAATGAGGAGTAAATATATACACTTTAAAGCATTAGCCACTAGCCCTACTTGACTACTGCATTTTCCCCAACAACTCTTTGATATATATTACATATTTTAAAAGATTTTCCTATAGAAAATGAAGCTTTTCAGGAATACGACAGTCATGATAAAAATCTAAAAATATATGAGGTACAGAATCATAAGTTTAACCTGATTTTTTCATGTTTTCAACAACCGGAATTCCATGGATTCAAGAACACGATTTTTTTTTTTCATAATTAAATACATATACATTAATTTAACTCTAAAGCTTTAATTATATTTAAAATAAGTCCAGACATAAATAAATTTAAATAAATAAAGTAGAAAATAATCAATTTTATTCAACAGTACTGATTTTGCAGCAGTAAAATGTATTAAATTTTAAGACATGGAAGAAATTGTTTGGCTATCTATAAGCCGTATCTTTTCTGTAGTTGATTGAGCAAGATCACACCATTTAGATCACCTTTTTGACTGACCTTTAGCAAATTTCAATGGAGTTTAGCAATATAAATTTTTTCTTACGGCAAAATTTCAAATTAAAATCAGACCAAAGAGTGTCATTTTTTTTATATAGTGGGTATAATATTTAATTTAGAGAACGAAAATTTTACTCAGAAATTTTTATCAATAAAATAAATATTTTATGAGTTAAACAGCGAATATCAAAAATAAATTTACCAAAATCTTACATTTTTAACTTTAAGACCGAAACGAAATCTCCTATTAGTTGTTTTCCTTTATGATATTTGGCATATCACTATTAAGTGAGATTTAAAAAACACATTTTAAATTTCCTTCTAGAGCCTAATCGCAGTGGGGGATTACCTGAAATGTCAAGTATGAGTGCAAAAAGTTTTTTAGAGTGGGCGTATTATTAAGTTTAAAGCAGTAATACTCAAATCAGATTTCTTTATAGGTAAATGAAATATTTATGAGTTACACGGCGAAATTATGGTTTACCATAATCGTAAATTTTTTACATGACAGCCTAGAAGTTACAATAAGTTGTTTTTCTGAATGAAATTTGTTATATCGCTTTTAAATATATAATGAAAGTGTGATTCCATTATTGAGCTAAATCGGACGAATAGAAGCTGGGTTCACCTGAAATGTCAATTTGGAGTGAAGAAAATGTTTGCTGCAGCGGTTAATATTTAGTTAATAGCAATGACACTTAATCCAGAAATGTTTATTGTTAAAATATATATTCTATAAATGTAGGAGATTACATAAGTGGAAAGTTCAAATATAAATTCATACAATACGATACTGAGGAATTCACTTAGTTCGCTTAGATACACAGCTTCTGCGTGGCGGACATTTCCTTTTCACCCTTCTAATATTAATCCAACAATTGGCCCTCCCTTATGATTGTGGACCTCATGAGGATTTGAAAGTTCGTTCCAGCCATGGAAGTCCTGGCTCATCCTCATACCTCTTTGGGACATTCACTTAGAACGTTCTGTGCGTCTTCCCATCTTCCTTCAAGGATAGGGATGGTGGAATACCTTCAGGATACTCGTCCCTCGGAGCCATGCCAAGACTATATAGAAGTCCTGGCTCATACTCATACCTCCTTGTGGTATTCTCTTAGAACGTACTGTGCGTCTTCCCATCTTCCTTCAAGGATAGGGATGGTGGAATACCTTCAGGATACTCGTCCCTCGGAGCCATGCCAAGACTATATAGAAGTCCTGGCTCATACTCATACCTCCTTGTGGTATTCTCTTAGAACGTACTGTGCGTCTTCCCATCTTCCTTTAAGGACAGGGATGGCGGAATACCTTCAGGATACTCGTCCCTCGGAGCCATGCCAAGACTATATAGAAGTAAATAAACTAAAAGGTTATTTCCACCACCAATGAATATAGAACTGTCATACCTTCCATTGTCTGTCTTCATGGGTTTCTGTAAACCATCTGTTGGCGAGCGCTTTCGGACCATCTTCTGGCCAGTTCACAGGGACAGTGAACGCATGTATTCGGCCAGAAGATGGACAATGTCCGAAAGTGCTCGCCAACAGATGGTTTACAGAAACCAATGAAGACGGACAATGGAAGGTATGACAGTTCTATATAGAAGTCCTGGCTCATCCTCATACCTCCTTGGGGTATTCATTCAAAACGTCCTGTGAGTTTTCCCATCTTCCTTCAAGGACAGGGAAGGCGGAATATACCTCCAGGATACTTGTACCTCCGAGCCATGTAAAACCAGAGGATCGCCTCAGGCGGCAATTTATGACGCGCTGTTCACTAATGTTTGGAGTGCACTTCTTACACGCCACGTATCAAACACCCGGATACTATTTACATTTCACTTGAATAAGATTATATGCTATCAAAATAATAAANCAGAAATGTTTATTGTTAAAATATATATTCTATAAATGTAGGAGATTACATAAGTGGAAAGTTCAAATATAAGTTCATACAATACGATACTGAGGAATTTACTTAGTTCGCTTAGATACACAGCTTCTGCGTAGCGGACATTTCCTTTTCAAACTTCTAACATTAATCCAACAATTGGCCCTCCCTTATGATTGTGGACCTCATGAGGATTTGTAAGTTCGTTCCAGCCATGGAAGTCCTGGCCCATCCTCATACCTCCTTGGGACATTCACTTAGAACGTTCTGTGCGTCTTCCCATCTTCCTTCAAGGATAGGGATGGCGGAATACCTTCAGGATACTCGTCCCTCGGAGCCATGACAAGACTATATAGAAGTAAATAAACTAAAAGGTTATTTCCACCACCAATGAATATAGAACTGTCATACCTTCCATTGTCTGTCTTCATGGGTTACTGTAAACCATCTGTTGGCGAGCGCTTTCGGACATTGTCTATCTTCTGGCCAGTTCTCAGTGACAGTGAACGCATGTATTCGGCCAGAAGATGGACAATGTCCGAAAGCGCTCGCCAACAGATGGTTTACAGAAACCAATGAAGACGGACAATGGAAGGTATCACAGTTCTATATAGAAGTCCTGGCTCGTCCTCATACCTCCTTGGGGTATTCATTCAAAACGTCCTGTGCGTTTTCCCATCTTCCTTCAAGGTAGGAATGGCGGAATACCTCTAGGATACTCGTCCCTCGGAGCCATGTAAAACCAGAGGATCGCCTCAGGCGGCAATTTATGACGCGCTGTTTACTAATGTTTGGAGTGCACTTCTTACACGCCACGTATCCAACACCCGGATACTACCCGGATTTCACTTGAATAAGATTATATGCTATCTAAATAATAAAAATTAAATTAAGCTGAGGCTTAAAAATGAGCAAATTATTTATTCATAGAGGGTAATTAATAATCGTAAATAACTAATGTTTTCTAAAATCTGAATGTCTTTTGTTCAACTCTCACTTGTGCTCTAATAAAATAATAATTTAAATTAGGAACTGATTGTATATATACATACATGTGTGTGTGACTTACAACTCTTAATAAATTTAAAATTAAGTGACATAAACCGGGTGCTGTATTTGTTAGGAAGACCTTACAAACTGTGAGGAGGTCAGAGGTATCAGATACTTCTCTTCATAACAATGGGATTTTCCAGATTTCATAGTTTTAATTGGCGGAATTCCCACGCTTGAAAAAAAATTTTTTAACAAATTAGATATTATTGGTTTGTAGGAAAGTTGTCTTCAAGACTCAGTCATAAATAATCCTTATAAATTGCACTAAATTCTTGTAAATTAGAAGCAGATTAAGGGGAGGGGCCTTACCCTGTGCTATTATCCAAAAACATAGCTGTAGGAATCTTAAAATTTTGATAAAACGTCGAAATATTCCCGAAGCATTTATATGTAGTCATCCTAAATTTTTTTAAATAAAAGAACCCGATTCGGTATTTGAGATTTTTTTTTCAAACATTTAATGAGTTTTCTATTAGACATATTATTAGTCAAGATATGGGGTTTAAGAGAAGATAAATGTTCAAATCGTAATATGTTCCTTATTATATTCAAATGGAGAGTTTTTTTTAACGTAGATATTTTTTAATTTGTATTTTTTTTGGATCTACCTTGACCGAACCCCAACAAAAAAAATCATATAATTCCTTAGTGTTTTAATTTAACAGAATGTAATAAATAAAGAAAAGTTAAAAAAAAAATTCCTTATTATAGTCGTTAAGAAAAAATATATGAAACATAATATGTGTAAAATTGAATTACGTAACATGTATATTTAATATGATTTTTGTTTNATATAAGAGTTCTAGTGGGAAAATGCAGTAGTCAAGCACAGCGAGTGGATAGTGCATTAAAGTGAATGTATATATACTCCTTATATATGTAAATAAGTTACGCATATAACTCGACCAGCTAACGTTATATTCCATTGGCCAACAAGAGTAGCCAATGCAGTTAAAGGAAGACCTTGGTGACGACATACCGTAGGCGGGGTGAAGTCACACGTCACTTGGGGAGTACCGCATTGTTCGGGACCACAAGTTTCGCTCTCTGTGGTCCTTAAATAGAACTGCGATTAGCAGTTCCATTGTTTCAACAGAAGAATAGAAATAAATTCTTTAGAGACACCTCTGCAGAAGCTATGGGCATTTCAGTTTACACAACTGACAGGAAGAAATAGCGAAAGATTATTACGAATCCCGTTTTGTATTAATCACGTAAAGACCAAATCCGAAATACCCCCTATCCGGGCGGGTGCGTTAACCAACTACGCCACCGAGGGAGCTGAGAATAATTTCTAGTTCACCGCACTTCACTCCGAGTCTAACCGTCAAGTATGAGGAATATATCGCCTTGTAGTTAAAGTACGTATTTTAAGTGAAGTGCGGGGAACTAGAAACTATTCTCACCTCCCCCCCCTGGCATAGTTGGTTAACGCACCCGTCCGGATAGTGAGGAACCCGGGTTCGATCCCCGGCTGAGGTAGAGAGTTTTTTTTTCTAGTTCCCTGTACGATTCAAATAAAAACTGAAATGTGGGATTACTTTACCACAATTATTATGATATTATTCTTTCTGCTTAGAATATATGCTTTAAAAAATAGAAGTAAATTGCCTTTAATTGAAATAATTGTTAATTAACATCAATTGTTGTAATCCGTTACATTTCCTGTTATCGAAATCTTGATTGTTAGCCCATTCAGCGAGTACTCCGTAATAATTTCTTACAGACAGGAAGTAGAGTTTACTGTAATTCTAGTGCCACAATTTTTTGGCACACGTACTGCTTTATTGATTTTAATTTCCCGTGAAAGCTATTTATCACTTCTTCTAACGTATAAAATTGCATAAAACACTGTATAAAAAGACCTTCTTTAACTTTAATCCTTATGCACTATCTGTGAGACTAACTTATTTTAGCCACTTCTTTGCCCGAGTTTTTATTCGAGGACATCGCTGGTCATTCTGTCCATAAATTTCCTCCTCTTAATTTGTTTGCCGCAGTTGAATATCAAAAAATACCAAATTTGTTGCCTTCCCACTTTGATTCCTTGCTATTAGCCTAGTGAAATTCAGTGCCTCTTAACTTGCCCTAGGATAAGAATTCAACCAATGTTACATTTATCCTTTCTTGGTCCTCATTTACTCAACCAAGCAAGTGATTGATTTCTCAATTTCAAGTTGAAGTTTTCTGATATTATAGTCTATAAAATTAACAATATTTTAAGATAAACTTTTCGAAAAAAGATTTCTGGCCAATATTATTATCCAAAGATTCANAATAGAACTGCGATTAGCAGTTCCATTGTTTCAACAGAAGAATAGAAATAAATTCTTTAGAGACACCTCTGCAGAAGCTATGGGCATTTCAGTTTTCACTACTGACAAGAAGAAATAGCGAAATATTATTACGAATCTCGTTTTGTATTAATCACTTAAAGAACAAACCTGGAATACCCCATTATCCGGGCGGGTGCGTTAACCAACTACGCCACCGAGGGAGTGAGAATAATTTCTAGTTCCTCGCACTTCACTTCACTCCAAGTCTGATCGTCAAGTATGAGGAATATATCGTCTAGTACTTGAAGTACAATTTTAAGTGAAGTGCGGGGAACTAGAAATTATTCTCACCCTCCCCCCTGGCATAGTTGGTTAACGCACCCGTCCGGATAGTGAGGAACCCGGGTTCGATCCCCGGCTGAGGTAGAGAGTTTTTTTTTTCTAGTTTCCTGTACGATTCAAATAAATAATGATAAGTGGGGCTACTTTACCACGATTATCATCTTGATATTATTAATTCTGTTCAAAATATATGCTTTAAAAACAATAGTTTGCCATTAATTTAAATAATAGTCAATTCACTTCAATTGTTGTAATCCGTTACATTTCCTCTTATCGAAATCTTTTTATTCGAGAACATTTTTGCTGGTTCTTCTGTCTATAAATTCCTTCCTCTTAATTTGTTTGCCGCAGTTGAATACCAAAAAATACCAAATTTGGTGTCTTCCCTCTTTGATGCCTTGCTATTAACATAGTGAAATCTCAGTGCCTCTTAGCTTGCCCTAGGATAAGAACTCAACCAATGTAATATTTATCCTTTCTTGGTCCTCATTTACTCAACCAAGCACGTGATTGTTTCTCAGTTTCAAGTTGAAGTTTTCTGATGTTATAGTCTTTTAAATTAACAATATTTTAATCGAAAAATGCTTGCAGGCCAATATTATTATCCAAAGATCCACTATGTCAAAAGTTGGTCACGAAAACACCAACAGTTTTCTTTATGAAATGTGTGCACTTTGATTAATTTATCTTTTTATGATGAGATTAATAATTGGGAACTTATACCATGTTTGTGAGAGAGAACCATTTCAATCGGGGAAATCATTGCAAGCAAATTTACCACAACTATCTTTCTGAATTACTCAAAACATTTACTCTTTAAAGAAGTAAAATATTCCATTAAATATTACCATAATTTATTTGGTCAGTTATATTTTTAAGAATATTTAACATCATGAAATATATAAATTAATCAAATAATTTATTAAAATATTCAATTCAATCAGGAACCTAAATATGTCTATCGATGGTATTCGTTTAAAGAGCTAGATGAAACTTGTTAGCAAGTAGTTTTCAATGGACGTAGCAGTGAACTAATGAGGATGAAATTATTTTCAAAGGATCCCACGTGAATTAGGGCATTATCATTCCGAATAGTATTCCTGAGAATTTCCTCCAATCATTTTTGAATCTTCCTTCTCATCTGATAAGTTTGAAATCCTCTCAGCTCATCTGATACGAGCACCGAACTCATCTGATCATCAGTTAACAAGATCGGATTTGCTATGTATCATCTAAAGAAGGAGAAGTAACAAAACTAAATACTAACCCGTATTGCTTGATTAGGACAGTGAAAATATATATTCCATGCTAAACGTACATTATTTTAATAAAATAATTTTAATGAACAAAAAATAAGAATAAAAAGTCTAAAATAATATGTGGATTTTTTATTTTTCATTAAAGATGTTTAGAAGTAGTACTAAATTGCAAATATTATTTTGCATGCTGGAGAACATGACACACTCGCTCGTGTGGATGTGTGCGTGTGTGTGTTTAGATTTTTAGTCATCCCGGTTTTAAGTGTTTGGTTTTCTTATATCTATAACTCTCTCTTCACTCCTCGCTGACGAAGGGCGAGAAGTCTCCCCGAAAATATTACTCCTTGTAATTTTTTTTCTCTTTGTATGTTCACTACTCTTTTTCTCCCTCCTATTCCTATTTATTACATATATATCGCAGCCGCGTTTCATGAAAAATGTTTCATTTTCCATTTTAGCTCCATTGTCATCTTTCATTTCCAAACTTGATTCAATATATGAGATTCGAACTGGTGCAGTTAAGGTTTAGGGTTATGTCCAAACGCCTGACACCGAAGTAATTCAAATTGTGGAGTACCGTCTTCGTTTGTCAGTTCTTTCTGTCAAACTGCACCTGTAGGTCCATCATTCCTATTTTTTTTTTTTTTTTAATCCATAGAAGAACAAACTAATCGCCAATTCTTTGTGCTATCTATTATTTCCGACTGGGTTCTTTCAAAGCGAGGGTATTCATTGTCATATCCCCGAAACCATGGTTATAAAGTGCTCATGCTGTATTCTTGAGAAATTTGAATTTAAATCATCATCAAACACCATTCTACGTTCAGTAAAACTTTTCCCAAGGCACTCAACTGCCATGTCCATTTTGACTGTGCAAAATACAGTTTTAATTTTAAGTCATTAAAAGGCATGATTATTGCAAATCCTGATAACCAACTTAATAATGTTTAGTTTTAAATAACTTGTTATTTGTAAAATAACAAAAGTAAGCTGGAGAAATTAGTCAGGGTTTCGGCCAGGATCAGAAAAATAAAATACTCCAAAATTGTTGGGTAATTATTTTATTATTTCCAACGATTCCACTTAACTTTTAAGTCACCATCAGGGCTGAAATACAATATACACTATTACACTTATAGAATTATAGATTGTCGAAACTTTGGCAAAAAATAATTTTGGAGTATTTTATTTTTCTGATTCTGGTTTGACTAATAATAATTATGGCCAACCAACCTCCAAGCCATAACATATGTACAATATGAACTCTCTTAATTCTACTAACAAATTAGTGAGTATAAAGTACAGATTTTTCTACAGACCAAAACATTAAATTTTTAACTAATATTCTACCAAATATTGAGAACATATACACAGAGATTTGCCTATTTTCTGGACCCTCTCATATATTCCTACCCATTATTCTATATTTCTACTAAAGTTCTAAAGAATGTTTTTCGTAACCTACATGTATGTTTCTCCAACTAATGTAAATACAAACTTATACATTTATTTGCAACCTCCTCCGCCTGGAATTCTATTGTTTTGAGGCATACTTCACCCTTGAACAGCATCGAGCTTAAGTACGTATCTTTCTTTGTTTTTTGCACTACGTTAAGCATAAGGCATACTTTTTCCTTTTACGAATTTCTTTTTGGCCGATTTTACCTCAATCTCTGCCTTTTCCAAGAGTATACTTGGTTCCAATATGAGACAACCTTCCTATCTGACTTGAAGCAATAAACGTCTGGTTTATGTAGTGTTATGAGTTCAATTATCTATTAAACTAAGTATTTTAAAAACTAAAATAAAACGAAAAATAAAAAAGCAAAGTGTGATGAATCAAAGGATGTCATTCAAAAAGTATATTAGAAACTATTTTTCTGGACAGTATCCAATAAGTTCGGATAAACCCATTTTATGTGGTATTGCCATTATTCCAATCGCTTATAATCTGAACATATAAGTATTTAAAAAAAAGTATAAATATCATACTCTATTTCTTGCTCATGACAAAGGTAGGTCGAGGACACTATGTCGGCCTAACTGTCAACAAGCCAGGAAATACAGGGCGATTCTGACTCAGTAAAGGCTGACTTTCTCTGCTCCCTGCAGTAACCTCCAACATGGTGTAATATTCCTCGAACCTAGGGAATTATGTATCTTCCCAAGTTAAATCATTTTCTTTAAACTTCAATGAAAGCTCCTTTTGCAATAGTAATAATATAGGTTAAATTATACGAAATAACACTATTCTTGCAGTACGCCGAAGAAATTAATCAGGGTTTCGGCCGGGATGAGAAAAATAAAACACTCCAAAATTATGGGGTAATTATTTAATTTTTTTCCAACATTTCTACTTAATTTTCAAATTAAAAAAAAAAACTGGGCTGAAAGTCAAAAAAATTTTACTGGGCTGAAATACAGTACCCACTATTTCACTTCCAAAATTAATTATTGGAATGCATAGAAACGTGTTATGTTATAAGGGAAAAATTATATGCAGAATAGAATTATAAATTTACCTATACAAATATAAAAATTTATACCGATAATTATGTATGGCGAGATCTCCGAGGGAGGTTTGTGGTCACATCTCAGAGTGTAGAGCATAACTGAGAGAAAAGGTAACTCAGCAAACTTAAGTGCCCGGGAATTCAAAGGGAAATTGGTAATGCAAACGCTAGAGATAGTTTACCGAAATTGTTCTTTTATTATCAATTATAATAATATCATGACAGGGGTAAAATGTAGTTTCCTCCCTTCTCTTACAATAGTTTTAGTTAAAAGTATATTATAAAGATATTTAAGAATTTAACAAGAAACACGACGTTACAAACTAGTTTAGTTTTGTAAAATTTAATTTTTTTTTTACTATTCAGATTATTTTAATTCAATCCAACAAATTAATTATCACCTGTCTCAAAACCAGTTAAAGAAAAAATTATTCTTGAACGTTAGAAATTTTGTAAAAATGGAATATTTCCAAGTGAAAATCCTTCTCTCTTCCTATTTCTATCTTTATAATAGAAAAGTCCTTCATACAGGAACTTCACAAACAAAACGAATTTCTCAACCTCGCAGCTCATGAAAATATTTGTCATTGCTTGTTATTCAGTACGCAATTTCTTCAAATTTATGGAATATTTTTTATATGAATAAAATAAATCTATATTGAGTTTCATTATTCGATTTAAATTACATCGCCGATACAAAAAAAAAACTTTTCTGATTCATACTTGACATTTCAGATGATTCCCAATAGACGCGTGTGTGTGTGTGTGTGTGTGTGTGTGTTTTTGTGAACAAATTCGGGTTATTCTCCATCTTTTCTATTAGACGCAATATATACATATATAAACGTGTATAACAAGAATCTATGTCAAGAGCGGCTAAAATTCGACAAAACAATTCTATCATAAAACCACAAATCCTTTACGCAAGTGAAAAACTAATCCTTAAAAAAAAAAAAAAAAAAAACAAAAAAAAAAAAAAAAAAAAAAAACTTGAAGACATAAAAAATAGAAGAGGTTGTTGTTGTTGTTAGGTATAGTTGTAATATTTTTAGGTTGTTGTTAGGTATATGTTGTAGTGTTGTTAGGTATATATTGTAGTTGTTAAGTATTGTTGTTCTTTGGTTGTTATTGTTAAGTATGTTGTTGTTAGGTATATGTTGTTATTATTGTTTTTGTTGTTGTTAGGTATAGGTTGCTAGGAGGAAGACATACCTAAGACAGTTATAGTCTGCAAAACAACAGAAAAGTTTTCAATCATGGAAATTTATTTCAGAAAAAGCCGTATGAAGAAATTATTTGGTCATCTCAGCCGAATACCAGAAAATTGATTGATGAAAAAAATAACAGATAATGTAACCACACCAAATAATGGAAATATAAGACCAACCAGCATTCAGATACACTTTCTGGCTCAAAGTAGACGAAGTTATATAATATTACATTCCAATTTAACTGATTACATATAAGATGTAACAAAATACTTAATGTTGTTTTATCCTCTCAAAAGAACACATGTATTTTTATATGAAATACATCTGTTAACAAATCAAAAGTTAATTATCACAAAGTTTTACATCGATATATAACAACTCACCCTCTTATAAGTCGATTTGGTTCGGTAGTCTTCTATTCCTTCTACCTGGAGGTTGGTTCTTCCTCCAGGTTGGTCGGTTGCTCCTCCGATGGCACCCTATCTTCAGCTGGTCCAGATCCTCCTCAGGCTGCAAAGATGGTCCTTAGCCTTCTAGACCCTGATCCTCGTCTCCACTATCATATTCCACGATAACTGATAAGTTATAAGATTTAAAACAATACTTATTAATGCTTAATGCTGTTCTAATCTCTTAAGAGAACACTTTTATATCAGGAACTTATGTTAACAAATCGAAGTTTATCTATCATAAATTTTTATAGCGATATATTACTTATAAAGAAGAACCAAAAGGAAACACTGCAGACCGAAGTTGTTGGATGAGACTAAACAAGCCCTTTCGGAGAGAATTAAATTAAAAGAACACGAAGAACTAAAAAGAAAATTGGTTGATTTATTTGCTTTACTGGGAAGAATTCGTTAATAATAATAAATAATTATATACACACACACACATATATATATATATGATCGGAGGGTTACCCAACAATTTTTTCTCTTCATACCAAATTTAAAATTTAAAAAGCTGATATCAGGCAAAAAGGGAGGATGGTTTAGAGAGAGATCGAAGTGTTTTCTTAACTTGTTTTATTTTTATATGTAATACGGCATGTAATTTTTATGAGGAACACATTGAAGAATACATAGAAGCGTTCCCTTACCATCTTCAGTATCTGGAAGGATAGAGGCAAATATAAACCTCGTAACTGAATCACTCTTTTCTGCTTGGAAGGCCTTATTCTGTCCGTGTTTAATGAAGACACAGATAAGGAAAATCTTCTTTACTCCCTGCGAATACCCAGCCCAGCTGGTGCTGGAACTCTTCATCATTCCAGCAGCCCGGATCCAGTGGGGATTGCACCCCGAAGTGCGGGGTTCCCAGACGATGACCTGCGGAGGTGGGCGAGGATGTCCTTGACTCCGGAGACCGGTATATAGCTGAGGATTCTGCCGGCTACCTCCAGTGCGGTCTCGAGCCGCGAACCATACTTTCCGGGTGTGAGTGGACGTAGTGTCAGTGTAGAAGGCAGAATTTCAAACATTTCAACAAACAGCATGAGGGTAGGTTACAATCTTCCTTACTTTTATCTACAACAAAATGTAAATAATATTTCCTCTTTTATCCCTCCAATACCCTTAGAATTCTCTATAATTGTATTTATTACAAAAAAACTGTAACAAACAAACTTCATACCTCTATATACAATTTCAGTATTTTAAATGTTATATATATA
>KZ809484.1:35613-46540 GCA_000696205.2 Oncopeltus fasciatus
GAATAACAATTACTAATAAAATATTTTTGATTTAATATATTGGAATATAATGAAATTTACTTATAATTAATTTTTTATAACACTTAATGATTGTATTTTTTACAATATTATAAGCGATTATATACACCATAGAAGACGAGATTGCATATGCAGTTTTTGTTTTTTAATTCAATTTGATTGATAATGAATTTTTTAAGCATCTCTGGATAGTAGGTGCTGAGCAAAATACTTTCATACATTTTTTTTTAATCCCTTAATCAACACAAGTACTTAAAATTTGATATTTAGCAGTAACAGAAAATTATCTTACATATGCGTTTAGGAGAAAAGACAACATAAATTAAATTAAATTGACCACTAAAATCGTTCCTCCGTCTCTTTTTTTTTTTTTTAAGTTCAACACTCTGAGATGCAATTATTACATATCTCCCAGAATATTTAAACTTTCTGGTACACAAATTTTTTTTTTTTTTTGTTTAAAACAACTCATCCGATAGAAATAAATAACATTTATCTATCATAATTTAAATATAAATAAATTGTGCTAATTTCAATATTTATGCACTATAAGTACCTCTCATTGCCGAAAGCTGAGATATTTGATTTTTAAATCACAGTAGAAATATTTTTTTTTAGATGATTTTTTAAAAAGTAAACTGGGATGAAGTGGCATAATAAACAAATTTTTTTTTCAAATTAAAATTCCAATTTCGCAAAATTTCCTTAAATTTATTTTTTCGCTGACTGAATCTCACTGTTACCCTCTCTCTGGGAAATTCCTGAACTTTAATGATGATATTTTTTATTTCGAAAGTAATCAGCGCAAAAAATAAGGGAAAAGTGGGATTTTCAGAGATGAAAAAACCTATTTAAATTTTGAATATGTGTGTGGGCAATATTTACATTTTTTTTTTTTTTTTTAGTAAATAGATGATAATTTATCTTTCCAAAAAAAATCTTTTTTTCCCCAGAATGCTTCTATTCTTCTGCTTTTATCGGGTCCTAGGCGTAAATTACACAAATGCCTCGGGGAATGGTTGTCGTCTCAAAGTCCCTAAGTCCCCAGACTTCATCTCCCTCTTGAGAGTCTCCCTCACCGGGACAGTAGCTAAAATAAAATTTTAGGGCAATTAAATAATTTTAGACAGAAAAATAATTTCATTCATAATCACTTAGAATTTCAAACGATATCCTTTACATTTCCGATCTTCAGTGCCCTTATCATTTAATAAAATGAAGAAAGAATCACAACTACAAATGGGGCAGAAGGATTATATTTTTTCTATTCACCTTGGTGTTGTGTTGCATAAATTTATTTTCGTATAGGCAATCATTAGAGATTGTCAATGGCCCATAAGAGTGAGATTCCCCTTATCAATAATTCGGGTCAGTCAATCTATTGAGGAAAGGATAAATAATTATGTGAATAGTTTAATTCAATCCATTACTCCAATATATGTATATATGGATGTATAATGGATATTAATTATTATTCACTAATACCAAACGCTTCATAAACAACTGTACAAGATGAAATTCATATAATTTACAATGTGTTGGTGACCTATCCATCCATATGGTCTAAAAGAGAATTTCAAATTTCGAATTTTAAAAGAGAATATTATACAATCCTTATAAGTAATATTTTCTTGAATTTTTGTGAAAGAATTAGCTATTAAAATAAATTTTAATTCATTCTCTTGATTTTAAATTTTGACAAAAAGAATAAATGGGTGAAGCCCACATTAACCGAGTTAAATTAAAATATTTCCATCATGCAAGATCTGCGTAAACTAAGCTTATTTCCAATTTTTCATTTAATTCATCCATTAATGTATATTAATAACTAATTATATATGAAAACTTATTTGTATTAAATAAACATAACTATTTGATATCTAAACGGAGACAGGAGAAAATATAAGCCCGCTAAGACCTGCCCTAAGCCAGCTGGAAAAGGACTACTCAATTCTCCTTAATTAAATACTTTTTACTTCGTGCACTTCGCGAGTATAAAATTTGTTAAGGAAACTATATATTATATATGTTATGTTTATACATTTTTCCTAACTCTAATAATTAAAACATATAACTATAACAATACACCAAAAATTAATTTTATGTTTTATTTTAACTCGACCCTCTTAATCGATTTCAGAAATTTTATTTAATTATTAGCTTAACTATAAATTTATTGTGCTAATGATGGAAAGAAACTTGAATACCTGATTTATTTTTTATTTTAAAAGAGAGAGATACGTTCAATCCTCCTTGACAAATTCTGAGATATCCTCATTTTATACATTAAATATGTAATATATACTACATACACACACACACAGTATGTATTATATATAACATACATCATTAGTATATATTTTGTATAAAATACGTACTAACAATAAAGAAGATAATACTAGCATTTATTCATGGTTTATGATAACCCTCCTGTTCATCTGTCCCACATAGAGGAGTTTAGCCTTAAAGAAACTATTTTTACTTCTCATTTAAAAAAAAAAAAAAAAAAAAAAAAAAAAAGATTAGCTCAAATACCGAATTTTATTTCAATATTTTAAAACAACTATGGACATAAAAAAAAGCATTGGTTTATATGGGGTTTTTTTCGGTTTTATTTATATCTCCAAGTAATCATTAACCACCTCCAGTGGCCCTAATGTGCGTTTGGTGTAGCGTGAGTGCCTACTCATTCTGTGCGCACTCATAAACACATTCAGATTCATGATCTGGTAGTTTTTCATAAGCATAGTGATAGGTCCTGCTCCCAATCCCCGATAACCTTTGGAGAGCCAATAACTTTTTTTGGGGGGTTTACTCCCATAAATATGTTGCCACCCTGTAAAATGACGAATCGTATCAACCTGGAGGGCCGCCGACCATTTTAATACCTATGGTAACCCCACTCCACCAGGTGAAACCCCACTAGCCTACCTTTGGTACACTAATGACAATACTACTGCGCCCTCGGGTAGGGAACTTTGGAACTAAAAGTTCTAAAAAATAGATGATAGAGAAACCGGGATTCGAACCCATGACCTTTTTTTTTTAATGTAAATCTTATGGTGACCACTATGTCACACACACACACACACATTATATATATATATATATTTGTCTGTACACAGGATCCTAAATTATATTTGACCCTGTCTATTTAAACTATTCTAANTATAGCAAAAAAAATAGTAAATAAATATAAATAACCCTTATACGAATGTAGAATCAAAAGGACATCAAATCTCAATGCGTCAGCTGAACAGGGTGGCAACAATATAATAAGAGCCGTCCACTTTTCCTCGTCAGACAAGGAAGATATCGAGACAGCTTTAAATTTGAGAAAATTAACATAAATTTTAAATAATTGGCTCATACTTCTGACGTCATTTAGTTCCCACATTCAAAAAGTATGAGTAACGCTATCTTGCATTTGAGAGAGAAATACAATTATGCATAGAGAAATTAACTTTTCACCACCATTGTTATTTATAGTATATACTTTGACAATTTGTTAAAGAATACATGTTTTGCAATTATTTTAGAGAATCCAGCCAGAAATTAAATTTCCAGCTCAATTATAGGCATGTCTTACTACATTTTCAAAATTTTCTTCTTTCCAATTCATAAGATGCAAAAACTGACAATACGTATACAAACATATATATATATATATATTANAAAAATGGCGAATAACATTGTTTAAATTAATTTAGCCAGTACATTCCAGAGTGAATGCCATGCCCAACTAACTCTGGTCACTAATTTTATATTTTTTGATAGCCTTTATACCGATAAAGTGAATTTCTCGGTCACTACTTTAGTTATTATTTCCTTCCGTTTTGAACGAGTCGTACTCGAAATCCATCCAAATCAAACCTTTTAGCCATAAACCGATCTCCAGATAAAATTATTTTACTACTATTTATTTTCGTCATAAATTGATAATTCAAAAACACATTCCAATATTTCGTTGATTAAATTCACCTATGCGTAATCTTCTACGCATTTTGCACTAATTATCGTGTATCGTGATTACTGGGCGTAAAAACTAATACAATACAGTGTAAAAATATTGTAATGAAACTAATAATTAAACTTAAATGTTTATGTAAAATATATGTAAGTGCAATAATAACCTATTTGTTATAAAATGAAGCAAATTTTTTCGGAGTAACACAAATCAAAACAATATGAATCACTAACGAAGAAGTTGCATGTATAAATAGAAGATATATCTCCTTTCATCTATAAAAGGACTGAGATATGACGTAATACAGACTAGACTCAGGAAGGCCTAGTGAATTTCAGTGTGCAAACCACTAGCCCATTGTCCCATCATATGTAGGTGTAGGTAGGAACAGAAGACATTTTTAAAGTGGGAGGATTTATTGACTATCCGTCAGGGTATTCATGGGAACTTCCTCTCTAATGAAACTGTACTCTTTAATTTGACTTTTTATTTTTGTTAAAATATATCTATAAGCCCACGTCAACTTAATAGACCTACTGATATACATATAAAAGTGTGTGGATGTAGGGATAGTTCTTATCACACAAGCAACCGAATTGTTTGGTTTTCGAATCATAAGTAGGCTTACATTTATACTTCAAGAGTAAAGGTGAGTTTTTGCTCTTGAACCTAATAAAACTGTATATAAAAAATTATTTCTATGCCCAAGTAAATTTAGATTTAAGATAACTTAATGACATTTCATTTTTATTTAAAAAAATAAGATTTATCTTCACATTAAACCCCGAGTTATCAATCCTTTGTAATCATTTTTCAATAAATACCATAGCAAATTTTATGCAGACAAAATTTTATGTTTTCCAGTAGGTGGAAGAAACCCTAGCTAATAAAACTGTATATAAAAAATTATTTCTATGCCCAAGTAAATTTAGATTTAAGATAACTTAATGACATTTCATTTTTATTTAAAAAAATAAGATTTATCTTCACATTAAACCCCGAGTTATCAATCCTTTGTAATCATTTTTCAATAAATACCATAGCAAATTTTATGCAGACAAAATTTTATGTTTTCCAGTAGGTGGAAGAAACCCTACCATAGCTAAGACATAAGATAGATGATGCTATGACAATAGATGATGATGTTATGACAGTATAAAAATATTTATGTGGATCTAGACATTCATTTAAAAAATACATATAAATCGAAAAAATATTTCAAAACTTATTTTAAAATCTAAATTCATTTTATATTTCAATAAGGAGGTTAAACAATAGGTCTTGGGACTGCCTTCACTGTTGCTCTCTCAAAAGCCTTTGAATGCATATGTACCATTCTCAGGGCCTGAAAACTGGTGCATGTTCCATCAGATACTCGGGGGCTAGTGTTGGATTAGGTATTAAACAACCATGGTGTCGTGGTGAAAAAAAAGAATGCTGACAAGTTATAATTTTGTTCCCGTGAGAGTGCTAAAATCTCAGATCCTTTTTTATTTCGAAAGAATTTAGAAAGAATTATAGAAAGGGATATAAGTTACAATCCAAAATAGCCAATTTGAAAAAAAAAAAAAATTATATGAAAGCCACGTAAAGAGGTACCGTTGGCACCGATCCGAAAAGAAAGTGTGACTCATGCTCCCGAGAGAAGAGGGCCAGGTGAGTGTCAGCCACTGACCTTGGAGGAAGAAATACCAGATAAGCTGGACTCGAATGAGCGTTCTACGAACAAATATGACGTCATAAGTCACTCTACCTCCTCTCCACAACATTAACAACAATAAAGTGTACTTCTTAAGAAAATTACGAAAGGCATTCCCACTGACACTTTCAGCTTTAGTGAATTATCTGGAAGAAATGGATTAAGGGGTTTACTCACGTAGTAATTTCTAAATTATTTATTTTAGCATTTATTCATATGACGTATTAGATATTAGAAATGGTGGTCATTCAAAACCATGTATGTGTGTGTGTGCGGGCGCGCGTGCGTTTATTCACACGTGTGTGTATTTCTGGGCATAAAGAGAAAACTGAATTTTGAACTTTTTGTAAACAATATAAGTTAGGACAAATATTTTAATAATTGTAACTATAATATTTACTTGTATTAACCTTATAACAAAATATAAATTAATTATAATCATTTATTGGCTGAAAATTTGATTCAACTGTTTCGAAATTGCCGCATATTGTAATTTATGTATTCAAGAGAAAACACTTTTCAGATGCTTTTCATTTGTTTTCAATGAAACACTAACACGAAAATTAATTTAAATCATATCATTAAAGCTTAGTAAATTATCATTAAAATAAAATATAACGACTTGTTGATCTCTTAACCTATACAGTTCATAGTTTAAATTTATTTAAGTTTTTCCATAAAGAATCTACGACTTGTGTAGATGTTTAAAACAATTTATTTTTCTTTACACTCCAACGAAGATATTAGAATAGTATTGTATTTTAAAGATTAATTAATAGTGAGGCTTATCTTGGCTCTAGTGTTTTTGCAGTAAAAAAAAGAAGAAAAAAAAAGAAATATATCTCAACAACTATTCTTTTTTGTTGTTTTAGTAAGTTTTAATAAGTTTGTTACGTTTTAATAAGTTTCAGTAAGTGACAGATCCAAATTTAAATTCTACTTATCCAGCTTTAGTTTCACCAAAAAGAAGTCTTCGTAACTCCAAGGAAAATAAAAAATAAAATTAAAATAAAATAAGAAAACGTGCCATATTTGAGAGTTCACATAAATAGTTTTAAAGAGGTTGAGAGAACAATAAAGAGATGTTCTAGAAAAACATGGAATAGGAATTTAATTAGTACTTCACAACTATCATACCTTCTATTATCCGTCTTCATTAGCGCTCGCCAACAGAAGATGATTTGCAGAAACCAATGAAGACGAATAATAGTAGGTATGATAGTTCTATATTCATTGGTAGTGAAAATAACCTTTTAGATTATTTACCTAGTACTTCACAAATAATAGAAAGAAGTTTTGAAAAGAAGAGAAACTAAAAATAAGAAATAAAATTTTGTTTAGAAAGACATTGTTGAAAATCACGAGTCATTAAATGAGATCCCCAAATGAAATGAATTTAAGCGACTTTCAATATATGCCTGCTTTAGTTAAGTTTTCTTTCTACATGCCTCAACATTATTCCAAATCTTCTTCTGGCAAGTTTGCATTCCATGTGTAAGAATGGGTGTTTCTATTATCCCTATAGGCCCGTAATATATTAAAATAATAATGCCTTATTGTGTAAAGAATTATATATANAAGCTTCTTTCTGAAAATCGTTAATATATATATATATCTGCCTATAGAACCTCCATCGTAGAAAAAAGCAGTGAATTCTCTAATACTGTTCGATAGCTTTATATATGAGTAATTATGTGAAGTCATTAAGAAATTTACTAATTACCATTCATCTTTTACAGGTTGTAGGCAAGAGTATCATTCTTGCAGTAGCCATTGGATTGGCGGTAGCGCAGTATGGACCACCACGTCCTAGCGGCAAGCGCAGGACAACAACGACCACAGAAGTACCTGAAGCTTCCAATGAGGTGCTGCCTCCGGCACCATACCAGCCACCGGCAGGTTACAGGCCACCCCAAGGGAGCCAGTCATATCAACCACCCTCTCAACCGCAGCCGCAAGGACAGCCCAGTCAACCTGGTCCTCAAGGACAACCTGAATACCAACCTGAGGCACAGCCATCTCAGCCCGGATCGCAAAGCCAAGTAAAGCCGCAAGGATTACCTGGACCTCAGAGTCAACCAGACACCCCGAGCCAACCAGACACCCCGAGTCAATCGGGTTCTCCTTACCAGCCCCAGCAACCTTACCAACCTCAATCCCCTCAACAACCTTATCAACCCGGACCACAAGGACAGCAAGGACCACAGGGTGTTCCTACACCTTACCAACCACCGGTCCCTCCTAGTGTAACTGATTACCAAGGTTTCCCTTCACCAAAGCCTCAACAACAACCCGGATCGTACTGGTGGAAAGGCCAAAATAATCCGTTTAAACCAGGAACTAAGAACCTACTTTCTGGTCCTCAGCTTCCTGTAGCCAGCTCAGATTCATTTCCGAGGAAACCTCTAGGCCCCCCAAACAGGCCTGGGTTCCCCCCACAACCGCAACAGCCTACAAACGTATATCCATCCCGACCAGCTTACCCTCCCCAGCCCCAGCAGCCAGGCCAAGCTCCAGGCAGTCCATACCAGCCTTCTTATCCCCCACAACAACCTAGCACCCCATCTCAACCTTCTTACCCCCCACAGCAACCAGGCAGCCCTTCCCGGCCATCTTACCCCCCCCAACAGCCTGGTCAAGTTCCAGGAGGCCCTTCACGGCCTTCATACCCTCAACAACAGCCATCTTTCCCGCAAGTCTTGCCAAGCAGCGCACCCGAATATCGCCCACAACCTGGACAACCTCAAAACGCCGTGCCTATTCCTCCCCAAAATAGACCTAATCCTATTAATCCCAACAATCCTTTTCTCCAAAGCAGCCTTCAAAATCCAATTCGACAAGAAGTACCAGCTCAATACTGCAATGGACAAGATCAGTTCTGCGTCCCTAGTAGCCTATGCTACAACGGGATAGTCTCCGAAGTTGCAGGAAACCCCAATAAGGTTAGAAAAAAATTATTACCTTCATATTGTTAGTTTCTACATCCGCCTCCCCCCCCCTCTAAAAAAAATCAATAAGTTTTCAAATAAATGTTTCGCCATTTGGAATTTAAATAGAAACATAAATTTAAAAACAGTAAAAAGTTAATAACAGATAAGTCAATGAGTAGAAAATGATTTTTCTAAAATATTTTTAATTAGTACGTTTAAAAGTACATTTTTTTTTAAATTATTACTCTCAAAGGAAAATATTTTAATGCTACTAATAATATTTCTGTTTAAATAAAATTATTTTAAAATTTTTAATTAAATTTAGGGTTCCAGCAAAACCCTACTTCTATTAAATAAACATAACTAGTTCATAGATATTAATTATCGATAATCATTTTAATATAACTGACCGACTTATGATGGATTTTAATGAAATTTGTGCTCTTAAAAGCCTAATGGCTGACTACTTGGAATGGTAGAGGGTGGAAGGAGCTTCTAAATCATCTCACTTATAACCTCAAATAACTTCCTTAATATGTGCTTTTTCTTAAAATTTACAAACATCATAAAATGGCATTTAACATTAAATGGTAAATTTTAAATTTTATCAAATTTTGATAGATGTTCCACACATTTATATGTAATCTAAGAAACCAATGGCATAATTAAATCTGGCTTTCCTTCAGCCCTCATCTACCTTCCCGAATTCTAGCCTTTAATAACTAAAGTCAATTAAGTTATTTATTTTTATGTTTTAAAAATAGAGGAATCATTCAACCATCTCAGTTAAATTCTTAAATACCATCATTCACTTGATTTTTGTCTCTAAAATATTATCAAGTTAATTTCTAAAAAATCACTTCTTTGTATACCATTTATTTCATATTGTTTCGTAGCAACAATTATATTGTTCGTATTAGTACAGCGCTACTAATATTCGTTTCGATCGCTCTTTAAATACCCCCTCCCCTCAAAATTGTTTGATCTTAACTGGATGGTACTACTTACACTATGAACCGAGGAAGGAAGCTTAAATTACAAATTTTATTCTTTATTTTAAAGTTAGGGCTCAAGAAAAGTAGAATTTAAAATAAACCCCCTCTCCTAATCTAGCAAGTTTTATGTGTGATTTATATTATTTAAGATTAGCAATGACTTATATTGTCTTTTAATGAAAATTATGCTCCTTTAGATTCTTAATGAATTGCAAGGCTTCAGATTAACTCCAATTCCTACTTAAAATGTTTTTATGAATAACAGAAAATATTTTTAATTCTATTGAACTATATAGCTAAAATCAAAATTATATTACTAAAAAAATCAATTGTTTTTATTTCCAATTCATTTAACTATTAAGAAGGTCTAATTGTTCGAAATGCTAGTCTCAATTTTTAAAAAATCATGAAAGAAAATGTTAATTTGGAACTTTTAACTATACTGGATGTAATATATGCATATATATATTGATAGTATCAATAGCTGCTTAATCCCAATTAATATTGAAATGTAGTAGGCCACTATACAATAAAATTAAATATAAATATAATTCTTTTTAAATTAAATAAATGATTATGATTTATCTAGATGGCAGAGTGGGAAAAAGCGAAATTTTTTTAAGTGGTGATATTGTTCTTGGGTTTAGTTATTGGGATTTTGATCTAGTATTGCATCTATTAATAGTTACATATGTGTGTGTGTGTGTGTGTGTGTGTGTGTGTGTGTGTGTGTGTGTGTGTGTGTGTGTGTGTGTGTGTGTGTGTGTGTGTGTGTGTGTGTGTGTGTGTGTCTGTTATTTAAACAAAAACGAAAACAAATATAATTTTAAGCTTCTTTCTGAAAATCGTTAGGCATGTTGTTGAAATCGGTCAGAGAGGGGTGTTCATTATTCTTATAATTACGAAAAAAAGTTTTTTGTGTGTAATGTAATTGGTCTTAAAGTGACCGAGCAAGTATCACACCTACTGTTTTAAGGCAATGTTCCGATTTGAAACACACATTTAATATTTTAAAAATACGTGGGCCTCCCCAATACTTGAAATTAGATTTTTAAATATCTTCCTTAATATGAGGGGTTTTTTTTAGTGGTATACATTTTTTCGTTGCGCTATTAATATTGGGATTTTAAATTTTGATCTCCTTCTAAGATTTACACTCCTTCTGCATATCTTCTTTGAACTCCAACAAATTTCTTATGTTTTTGAAATTTACGATTCTTTCAGGTTGCACTTATCATTCATAGTTATTTTCTCTTAAAAATCTCGTTTATATATTGTACATATAAACGAACTTTTAAATCTTTATATATATATATAT
>KZ809484.1:54198-73525 GCA_000696205.2 Oncopeltus fasciatus
AAATATTATAAAAATAATTGTATACTAGTCATTGCATCAGATCTAATGATAAAGTATAGAGTGAGTTTCTATTTCTATAAAATTAATAAGCATTAAGCATAATAATAATTATTAGTTATTGTAATCTTGTTATGAAACAATATAATTATTTTTCTTTTCTTTGGGTCTGTTCTATTACGGGTAACCAAACAAACTGATAATGTTGTGTTCCAATTAGGCCTTACTCGTATTGATTTGCTTGGTTATTATAGGATGTCTGTATGTCACAGAACAAATACTTTTTTTTTTACTTACCTGTAAACTTTTCTATTTTTAAGGTACCTAGTAGACAACCTGATGAAACTGGTTTTGGAGAATTCCCATGGCATGCCTTGATCCTTTCCAAGAGTAACAGCAGTGCTCTCTGCAGTGCTGTAATCATTGCCCCTAATGCTGTCCTCACAGCTGCCCATTGCATTGAGGGGTAAGGCTTATCATTAAATAAATTACTTTCTGATTTATGTTTAAATATTTAACTTGCTAAAATATAAAACTAATAAAATGCATATTATTTATTGATTTATATTTTTTTTTTTAGATTAAATATTTATTGGTTTAATATTGCCATGTTGCTATACAAAATTGATATAAAACTGTATGGCATCAATGCTTAAATACAGATTCATTAACTTTGACAAAAATAATTTTAATTATCAAAACCCTTAAACATTAAATCAAAGTTTAAAATTTTCTAATGTAGACTTAGAACACCTCTACAATATAAATGTTACTCTAATTACTAATAATTAATTATTGTATGTTAATTATTTATTAGGATAGTTATATTGTATGAAAATAAATAAAAAAAAGATAAATGTAATTGGTATGACTTTACAAAAATGACTTTAACACTCCGTTAAATGTTTGTTTATAGTAAAAAAATTCCTGCTTTTAAGTTTTCCATAATTATTTTTAAAATTAATAATCTTACAATACAGTCCCACTTTTAATATTTACAGAAAAACTTAATACTAGTATATTTTTTAACTTATAGTATTATATTGCATATCTTAAGAAAGAGCATTAAAATGTAATTTTTTTTTCTCCATCATAATGAGGGGAGCCACTTTCATAATTAGAAAGCTGTATAAAATTACAAATTTTTGAAGCTTTATTTTCAAAATCAATGGCATTATTTTTTTTAAATTTTGGATTTTTTTTAGTTTATGTAAATAATGTATTTTTAGGAAATTTAATTAAAAACTGTGGCAGGAATATGCTCTACAAGAATAAAATTATATTACATTAATATATTAACTTTTGTAGTAAGAAACCAGAAGACATGCAGATTAAGGCTGGAGTTTTCACCCTTGGAACAGATGGCCAACGGCCATCTCAGATCAGGTCTGTTGGAGCAGCTGCCATTCACCCCAGCTACAACTCTGGCTCATTAGTGAAAGATCAAGCTGTAGTGGTGACTGAAGAGCCACTGGTGTTTGATCAGCATGTTGACAAAGTTTGCCTAGCTCCAAGTGGCACTGAGGAATACCAACCATCTGGTAACATTTGCTATGTCACTGGCTTTGGCAGACCAGCTCTCCAAAGTAAGAAAACCCTCCAAGAATTATAAATTTATTTTTCAAAAAGAAAAAAATTTCTTAATGAGCTTTTTACCATTTAATGAATTGATACTAGTAACATTAACTAAGAAAAAAAAACTTATTGAAATACTTAGATCCTTAAAAAATGACTAAAATTTCTGCATTTTTTAAAATTCATGTAAGCCCCTTTCCAAACTGACCCTCTTTTCTTTATCATGAATAAAGTATAGTAAATTTTAAATTTAAACCAATGTTTCATTCCATCTTTATATTGCATATATTTTATATTTTTGTGTTTCTCCATAATGCCTATAGATATAATACTCTTTTTGTTAGCACTACTGTCTGCTATAATTGGGAGCAAAAAGAGCTGTATAGTTTTGAGCAGGAGAAGGGGTGAACCCATAGAAAGCTTAAACGGAAAATAGCTATTTCTTTATCTGGAATTTGATGGAAGTATTGGGAAGGTTTTACATTCAATTTAAGGAAAATAAATAGAAATTAAGTATATTATGTGTGCATGAAAGCTATATTTATATACTATACTATACATACATTATAAATGAAATGGACCTAGTAAAAAAAGATAATAAAGAAAATATAGAAAAAGGCTAGACTTGTAAAACAAATTTAAATTGTTTTAAAAAAAGTTTCAATTTATTGAAAAATGAACATTTAAGAAAACAATCTAGCCAAACATATGAAATTAATGATTCAATAGCTTTAAAAAAAAAGAAATGTTTGGCCTTTGCTACATTTTCTTTACTCCGATATCTGCTTTTCTATATCATTCTTCAAAAATTATGTCTAATACCAATAGGCTGGTTAATGTTAGTTCAGAATAAATCCTTATTTATTCTATAAATATAATTTTTTGTGGTATTTAATCCCACTTAATTTTAACAATTTTTAGTACAAGGGAACAGAATAAAAAATCTAACTGTCCCAGCCAGGACACGAACCTGGATCTTTTGCTATCCGGGCCGGTGCGTTTTTCATTTATGCTACCGAGACAAGTCTGATAAGTTATTAAATTCCTCGCACTATTGTCCTGGCTGGGACAGTTAGATTTCTTATTTATTATATATTTTTCAATCAGTTTATCATAGTACTTTGCTTTTTTTCTTTCTTTTATTCCTTTTTCTTTATCAAATAATGTCTAATAAGGAAAAAACATTATTAAAAAATAGTTTAATGAATTGTGATTTCTGTTGAGCTTCGTTGATTTGACAGTATAGACTAGTACCATGCTCCTTTCGAATTATGGCAAGCTTCTGTAGTTTTTTTATTTCAAAACAAAATGACTATAGGCAAATTTTATCATAGCTGTAATTTTAAAGCTTATTTTCCCAATCCAGAGAACAGTTGAACACAGACACAGGATTATTTTACTGTTTAATTTTTGAATTATTGTAAATAGCCCAATTTATGTTCTAAAATTCTAACAGGAAAAATTAGTCATTCAAAGTTCCTGGAAATAATTGGTGTTTAGAATTCATAGTACTATATTTAGGTAGATATTTATAAGAATCTGCTTAAATAACTAATCAATAAAATAAAAACTTACAAACTTTAATTGTTAAAATTTAAATAAAATTTCAGGAAACACTCAAGGTACCCCTCTTCACAAGGTACCAGTTGAACTTATTCCCAAAGATAGATGTGAAAACAAATTGAAGTCAACACATTTGGGCAAATTCTTCATTCTCAACCAAGGATTCACTTGTGCCGTTCCACCTAGAGCATCTGAACTATGCAAGGTATACCATATAATTTTTACCACTATTGTTTAACTGGCATCTAAAAAAAAAGAAGCAATAGCAAAGTTTGGCTATTATTGGCCTCTATTTCATGGTTATTTATTATTCACTCAAAAATATACAAAATAAAAATTTGAAAAGATAAAAATTAACTAGCTTGATGATACCTGTAATTATACATCCTAAAGGAAACTCCTGTTGAATCAGTGATTTTTTAAGGGTTAAGTCTTGAAATATGTCTATAGCAAATACATATTGACTTGTTTAACTCTGCCTGTAAACATGTACTTTTTCCCATGTTGGGGAAACTTTGCCATTCATGAAGGAACACAGACAGTTCGTTATATCCAACATTATGTTTAGTTTTGTTGTTTTTTTATACACTCTCAATTACCAATAAACTTTTAATAAATTATGATCTAGTAATAGAACAAAATAAAATTAAAATAAGAATGAATAAAGAGTAATTTTTTTTTTATTAAGAGGTTTCCAGGGAATAAATAAAATACATTACTTCCTTCTTAACTGTTATGAAAATTTCTTCAAGAATTTTTAGTTCAAGTATCTTTTTAATCATTAACAATATTTTTTGTTTGTGTTTTTTATAGGTTGATGTGGGAAGCCCATTGGTGTGCGAGCGAAGTGATGGTAAATATGAATTAGCTGGAGTTTACAGTTGGGATACTAAGTGCTCCACTGAGCTGCCTGGAGTTACAGCAACATGCGACACTGCCTGGATTCTACAGGTAACAGCTTGTTTTAACAGATATATTGTTATGAAATCATGTCATTACTATTCTAATAATCCTATATAAAAAAGCCTAATTTACATGCAAATAAAATTTTCTTTCGAGTTACTGAAACCCAGTTATTAGAAGTCTGTAAAACCTGCAATAGTAATAACAATAATTTGTATGTAAACTTATGTTTGCAAACAGTTGATTGATTTATCAGTGGTTGATATCATATAAGGGAGAAAGAGTTAATAGAAAAGCTAAAGTTGAAAAGAAAATATGTTGGAAGCACTATTATGCTATTAGCATTAATAGACTATTGCTATAAGATGTAGCTTACTTTCAACTATATTTTATGTAGATCATTTATATAGAAAGAAAACTACAATTACTCATTATATTCATTTTTAATTTCTAGATTCTGGCTACACCAATTGCTGAACTGAGGGAGCAATACAGCAGACCAGCATTCCACACTACAGTCATCATCACTGACGTTGAATCTAAACCAGGCTTCGCTCTCGGTTATGGGAAATAAGTTGCACACATTTATTTAACTGTTATGCAACTTTTTGTGATATTAAACAAAGTACATATTAATAAGTGTTCATTTTCCCCAGAAAAAAGGGAAGAAATATATAAAGGTACTAAAAATAAGAGAGCAATAACATTGCCAAGACCAGCTAAATGCCTTAAAATTATGTATAAAAGTTATCTCTATAATACTTTATAATTCTTCAACTTTTGCAATGCAAAACTGAGATTATTTATTCTTTAATTATTTGAAGAAATTATATAAATTATAAATAAAGGTATAAGCTTATAACTATATAATAGTTTAAGTTATAAGCTTATAAATAACCTAAATAAATTAGTTTTATGTATAAGCTGTGATTTTTATATCTTTCTAAACATTTTTTTTTTTTTTTTGAGTGATTGTATATAATACTTTTTTTTATTATTTATTTATCTAAATACACTTATTATCATAGAAGTAATGATAAATATAAAGGTAATAATCACAGTTGTCATATTTATTATTTTAAGGAAAATAATAATTAATGAGAGACAACACCATTTAATGAATTTTGTATTATTAAAAGTAAATAGTGCGCTTAGCTGCTTTTGTTTATGTTTTTCATTGCATAATTTTTCACATGTGCCACATTTGTTAACATGACTTTATGTTCTATTAGTTTTGTAAAAGAATAAAACCATGTTTTACTTTAATGCATTTATTTTTATAATCATTTTTCATTCATTTACTGATTTATTAGTAAGTATTGATTTCATTATTTACCTTACTAAACTCAAATAACCAAACCTTGCAAAGTGTGTGTGTATGGATATAATGCCAATGGCTCTTCTAATGTCCTTCACTTTTGTACATTTAATTATATATCTAAATATATATTTGTCAGTCCTAAATTAATGGCTACAATATAGAATAGATGATAGTCAAATATAAAATCTTTTAATATACTTGGAAGGAAATGAGGAAAGTAAATATAATTAGAACCAATTGTATGCCTGTGAAATGATAACTAATAATAGGCAGAAAAAATGTGTCGATGTAGATTGATACCTACAAACTTTTTTTTTTTTATAAACTTTTATTTATTTATTACATTCTGTTAAATAAAAAAAACATTTTGTAATTTGATTACAATGAAATTAAAAATGACATTCAATGTCAATCACATGAGGAGAGAAGGTGACCAATGACACCACTCTCAAATTATTTACAGGCTATGTCCCCAGGAGGTCACGGGGCCATATTCGTTTGAGTCGACGGGGAGGGTTGTAGGGGTTGGAGTTGAAAGACATGGTCTGTACTAGTGGATTAGGATGGTATGGCAGTTTACTGAGGAAAATGATGAAGCGGGAAGAAATTAACAAAAGGAATATTAAGATCGGATGTGGTGAAGGGATGAATTGGATATGTAATAGGGGTCATTTGCAATTATTCTTAGGGTTTTGGATTGAAAGGACTGGATTCTTTTTATGTTGGAAGGCTTGGCAGCACCCCAGATTTCTACTCCGTAAGTCCAGATTGGTCGTAATAAAGTTTTGTAGAGCGTCAGTTTGTTTTCAGTCGTAAGATTTGATTTCTTATTCATGAGTCTGTATAAAAGTCCATATCGCCGATTGAGTTCTTGTCTTTTAATTTTAGTATGTTCTCCCCATGAGTATGTTCTCCTCATGAATCAAGATAGAACCCAACGTAACAAACGGAATTCGAATGCGGTAAAGGAATATTGTTAAATTTCACAATTTCAGGGAAGTCTTTCTTCTGCAGTTGGAAACTAAAAGGGTATTTGGATGGGTAGGGATGTCAGAAGTGTACAGGATAAATAGGATAGGTCCAAGCACACTACCTTGAGGAACTCCCGCTTCCATTTGGTAGAAATCGGAGTAATCTAATAATCTAAAGGGTTATTTTGACTACCAATGAATATAGAACTATCATACCTTCTATTATCCGTCTTCATTGGTTTCTGCAAACCATCTTCTGTTGGCGAGTGCTTTCGGACATTATCCATCCTCTTGGCCGAATACATGTGTTCACTGTCACCGTCTGTACTCATGTGTCAGTGAACACATGTATTCAGCCACGAGGATGGATAATGTCCGATAGCACTCGCTAACAGAAGATGGTTTGCAGAAACCAATGAAGATGAATAATAGATGGTATGATAGGAGTAATCTAATCCTAACCAAATCCTGGTTGGATAAGTAAGACTTAAGGATAAGGTAAGTGTTACTAGGAAGTATGGATTTCAGTTTAAACAGAAGACCACTGTGCCAGACTCTATAAAATGCTTGGGAAACATCCAAAAAAGCTCCTGGGCAGTACTCTTTGCGCTGGACAGTAGCATGCTTACTTCTGAAGCCGAACTGATGATTTGGGAGGATATTGAAGGGTTCCATGGAAGGCACCATTCGTTTTAACAGTATTTTTTCGAAAAACTTTGAAAGTGTAGGAAGGAGACTTATAAGACAATAGAATAAGGGGTTGTGTGGAGATTTTCCAGGTTTGGGAAATAGTTTTATATCAGAATATTTCCAGTGGAGAGGGAAGTGAGAAGTTCTGAATATGCGATTATAAATGTAGGCCAAGAATACATTTGCCTTTTTGGGAAGATTTCGGAGAATTTGGCCGGTGATTAAATCATATCCGGGTGATTTACCCTTAGGCAGATGAGAGATTATGTACTTGACCTCGGAAGGTGTTACTGCCTTGAGTGGCAAGGATCTAGGTAATGGTATGTCCAGAAACTCCTCAGTCTCCACGGCATTGGACAGGTCTAAGGGATCTGAGTGAGGAGTAAATGTTTGCTTGAGTTGCTGGGCAAACATTTCGGCCTTGTCTTTGTCAGAAGAGGCCCAGGAACCATCTCCTCGACGCAAGGGAGTAGAAGCTTCATGGCTCTTAAGGATTCTGTGAGCAGCAATCCAAAGGGGTTTGTCTCCTGCTGAGAGGGTAGACATATAGGCATTAAAGGCGTCATTTCGTAAAACACCTAATTTTTGTTTTACGAGTCTGGAAAGATGATTAAAATCTTTGTGGTCTGAGGGGTGTCTGTATTTTTAAAACAATGCTCTTGAGCGGTGTTTCGCTATGATGAGCTTTTTAAGCGAATCTGGGAGTGGTTTTTTGGACTCTGAAGAGTATTTGGTAAATTTTGGTTTGATATTAGCCATATACATGCATTGCTGAACATTTGTGGTAAAGGAATGTACAGCTTCATCTAAATCTTCTGGGGTTCTCAGAGAAATTCCAAGGTCAAGTGACTCTTCTATGAGAGTTCTAAACAAGGCCCAGTCGACTGAACCATTAATGAGGGAGGGGGGTAATTGCTTTGGAATAGGAATCAGGGATAACGTTAGGAAAACTGGGTTGTGGTCAGAGGAGAGCTCGTTTAAGTTCGAAGCGGAATGATGAAGAGGAGAAAGATTTTTGCAAATGAAGAAGTCTAGGATATCAGGAAGGCGGTTCACGTCAGAGGGCCAATAAGTGGGAGAGGGAGGACTAATTGTGCTTAGATTTTGGGATGATATCGCATTTTACAGGCCACGGGAGTTGGTCATTCTTGATCCCCATTGCAAGTGTTGCGCATTATAATCCACTGGCAAGGAAACGGGGACCCAGGTCTTTGAGGAAAGTGGAAAATTCCGGTGTAGTGATTGGTTTATTTGGAGGGCAAGACACTGCTGAAAGTGTGATAGGAACCTAAAAACTATGATTATTTATAATTAAATTAATTCTTAGCAGCTTTTTAAATGCCTAGAAACCTTTAATATAGCTCTTTTACATTTATAAGTATATTGACAAAATGATTAGTCATCACATAAATCATGCTGCTCCTGATTGCTAAATATTTTATACAAGTATAATCTTTTTAAGAAACCATCTCAAGTATTACTACTTTATAAGGTATTATCTCTTGTAATAAAAACAGATTAAATAAATTTGATCACTTTTATCTATAGTAAATTAAGAATCTTTTACTCATAATACAGCTTAATACAATTTGAAATAGCTGGCTTTTTAAAGTAGAAAATAACTACAATAAAATATATATATATATATTTTTTTTTTTTTTTGAAGGGGGGATTATAACCTATTGGGTCTGTGAGAATAGGTAATTTGCAGATAGTCAACCTTTTTAAAACATTAAAAACAGTAAACATTTTTCTGTAAAATATTGCCTATTTTACAGTCTACTGCCGGAAATCAGGGTCCTATTACATGCTTTGTGTGTCTTGAACAGAAGCTGTTATACAGAAATTACATTCAATGGCTGAGAGCTAGTTTTGTTATTAGTTAATCAAATTTGGTTGTTAATAATAAATCCTTTGTTGTTCAATTCAATTAGTAAATGCTTACATTTTTATTTTCTGAATTTGAATGTGCTTCTGCTTTAAAAAAGGTGCTAGTTTGAATCCAACATTGATTATGCGGTGGGTTGACAATTTGTTTTGACACAATAAAATAGAAATCATGGAAAGCTTCAACAATCTAGATGCAATTGATTTCTCTCTAGTAATATTAAAATAGGCAGATACATTTTTTATTTCATACATTTACCTGAACCACAGCCAGATCTATATTGCAGTATTGAGATAATATTAAAGCATGAATACTCAACATTCATGAATAATCAACTCATTATTATCAGTAACTCAAAATTTCTTTACTCTCCTATTGTCTAATGTCCACTTTCTGTTTAATCTTGCTATGGTTGTTATAGCTTTTGAAGTTGATGCATGCATGTCCTTCATTATTTTATCACTTGTGGCAGTCAGTAATATATTTCTTGCTGCAATAGACTTAAGTACTTGGAACAATGACTGAAATTTGAAGCATCTCCTGACCGAGTAGATGTATTCTGCCTTGCTACTACAGCCCCATTTGATTTTAACTTCCAAAAGAATTTTTCTCCTTGATTGGTCTACTTCTAAAACAGTAATTTTATTTTATTGTATGTTTAGATATAAATTTGATTAACAATCATAGCTAATTGGGAAGAATGTTTAATACTTCATTTAGATTATTATATAAATCTTTGTTTACCTAATCTGTAATATTTGTAATAGTATAATAATATGCATGTACCGACAGAGGCAGCCAAAGATCGAAAAAAAACAGCCTGCGATGATCAATAAAAAACATCAGATATGTGTCCACAATTTATATTCAAATTTTTATGGGTTATTTCAATGCACATATTGGCAAAAAATATTGGTTTCTGTGACAGGAGAACATAATCTAAATGATAATATATGAAAATGTACAACGATTTGACTTTATAGCATCACTGGGCCTGACCATTGGCAGTATTCTTTATTTGATTCAAAAGAATTAAGGATGGCTTCATGGACATCTTCAGATAATAGAACCACCAACCAAATTTGATCACATATCAACAAGGTCAAGGCATAAATGTAACTTCCTCAATGTGATAACTTTTAGTAGTGCAAACTTCTACTCAGACCATCTCCTAACTCGAATATTAGAAAAACTGAAGCAGAAAAGTTACTAATAGATATACTTAGAGGTCCGAACTTCACAAAAGAAAGATTTCTTTACTATTTGGATGAGACTCTGAGAGGGGACATTAAGCCCACTGAGCATTGATGAAATATAGTATGTAGTAGCGAGGGTATAAAAATGGCAGCTTAGGAATAGAACATGAAGCTCTATGATCTGCTCGGCATGATGAATGCATAAAACAACTACTTGTTGTTCTTTTATGCATTCATCATGATGTTCTGCATAAAAGATTACATGATTTTCTACCTTAGAAAAGAACAAAGCCTATTAGCATATGATTGGTAGGACAAGAAAGTGAAAGATTTCAAATTACTGAAAAGAAAAGTTGAAAAAAAAAATTCCCAGGAGGTAGAGAGAAAAATATAGATAATAGAAAATTTAAATTACTAAAAATGAGAAAGGATATAGGGAATGTCTATAAGAGTGTAAATGAAGAGGGAAATGCCACCAAGAATATTACAAATTTGGAAATGCAATGGGAGTTTAATAACAGATAAAGCTGCAATACTGTAAAGATAGACCTATAAAAACCACTTTATGATGAATGGTGAAGCTGAAGATTGTCACAGTGATGATTTAGAACTGTCAGGTGATGAGGAGGTGTATGACACCATTATAAAGCTGAAAAATAATAAATCACTTAGAATAAATGTATTGTACTCTGAACTCCTGAGAAAAAATTGTGTATAATTTAAGAAGCTGCATGATATAATATGGATTGTTGGGATGGAGGAAGTGATTCCGGAAGAGTGAACAAGAATAATATGCTGAGTACATATTATTTATATGTATGTATATAGATATATTTTATAAGAAATATAAAAAAAAAGGCCATTTGTTAGATTCAATAAGTATAAGGCTATTACTCTGCTTCCTATTGCATATAAAGTATTCTCTGGTATTATGCCACTCCAGGCTTCAACAATGTGTGGACCAAGAACTGGGGCAATATCAGTGCAGATTTGTAAAAGACAATTCTACTATAAATCAATTATTTACAATCAGATAGATCATAAGGAAAAGAAAATTTAACATCTACTGTTCATCGATTTCAAGGTATAATACCTTTCTTCTTGAGAACGTATATCTAGCAATGAACAGGCTAGAAACTCCAAAAATATTCATACACTCAGTTAAAATTAGTAATCTTGGTGCAGGCTATTGTGTAATGGTGCAAGACCTCTTTCAATGCGATTGAATTTCAATGTGATCATAGCTTAAAGCAAAAGTACACACTTGCCTACAAGCTGCTTAATCTGGCGGTTGAAATCATCAATAGAGAAGCAGAAACAAATAGTACTGACACAATATATAATAAAACTTCCAAATATTGCTACAAATACTGATGAGTTCATTATTGGCAGCAAGAAAAACAAAGATTGAGATAAGTGAATGTAAGACAAAGTACACAGTTAGTAATGTCCATCAAATAAACATAACCACACAAGAGAAAAATCATGTCTTCGATAAGGTTACTAAACTGTCCTAAAGAACAATGGAGGGAAATACCTGGAGCAGTCAAGATACAGTAATTGAATCAGGATAGGTGATGATTCCTTGACATTTGTACATGTTATAGAACATGTAGAAACTTTTAAAAGCTTCAAGTTTAATTTTTTAATGTGTTATGTATAGTTAAACAGTTTAAATATATTAAGCCACTCTATTGCTACTTACCATCAGATAAATAATAATTTCAGAAGATTTTCTAATTTAAGTTTTCTCTAATTTTCTTCTTCATGGAAAATTTATTTTATACATTGTTAAAGACTAGGGAAGTAGTTGGCGTGAGGACCAGACCAGTATGGGAAGAGGCTATTTGAAGGATGATATCTGCTTTCTTTGATCAGAGAAGATAAGCAGGGTTACTGAGAATTCCTGATGAGAATCTTCAATGCCTTTCCATGACCATTCCGCGATGTTACAAAAGCGGCCTCTGAGTCAGTGATAAGTTAGTCTCCGTCAGTGTCAGATTCCATATAAGATTGCGTGTCTCAGAGCCTCGGGCTGGCTGGTTGTAACCTCTGCAGTAGCCTAACAGTTAAGTGACAGTAATTAACAAGTTATTTTGAAGCCTCGTTGTAAATGAGCATATTTAATTTATTTGTATTAATTAATCTATTAGCAATTAGGTAAGTAATATATATTTTCTATTTATTTATTAGTTAGTAAGGGCAGTAAATTCTATTGTTATTTTTAATTTGTAGATATATTTATTAGTTAATATAAACTAATTTCAATGTGTCTTGGTTCTTAATTATTATTGAGCCATAGCATTTTATTTAAATCAAAATATTAGGATATGAGTGATGTCATTCATGTCCCTATATTAAGACATGAAGAATAGTCATTATAATATAGGAATTATACAATACACAATTATTTTTCTTGTCACTGATATAAAAATATTTTATTTAAAACAACTTTTGTTATAAAAAGACAAGATTTATTTTTCTTTTTAGGAGAGGTTAAAATAATCCAATAAAATATTGTAAATAAAACAAAACCCAAGAAAAAAAGTTAAGAAAATTTTTATGTTTATTAAAATTTAAATTTCATAAACCATTTAGACAAGAGAAAAACAGGTTGACCAGCAATTAATAAATACATTTGATTTTATAAGAGTGATTTTACAAAAATACTTTACAATAATTTATTGCACAAAAATATAGTAATCAATGTTATTGATTCAGATGCAACTTTTATAAAACAATACATTATAATTTAAATTGATTACACATCAAAACATATAGAAAAATAGTGTATGCAATGAAAACAATTGGTGTAACAAAATTTAAGTGAATAATAATAATTAAGTTTAATGTTTAAATTTTATTTTAATTTAAACAACCATAAATTAAGAAGAGGACAAAACAATAATTTCTGTTTGTTTAATTAAACACAAAAACAATTAAGAAGCCAACAATAATTTTTAAAAGAGAACACCTTTTAGTATTACAGACAATTTTATTTGTCAAAGTTGTAATAAATGTTTTTTTAAATATACCAAAAACTATTCATACCAAAAACTTTTATGAGGTGAGTTGAGGGGTAAAAACCAAATAAAAAAAAAGTAGACTGAGAATGAAAGAAAATAAATTCCATGGCTATTAAAAGTAGCATAAATAATTAATAATTTTTTCCCCAACAGAAATTATGACTTTTATTCACAGAATAATAACATAAATGGTTTTCACTGTCAATAAAATAAATAACAATTGAGTGTCTTTCTTATTAGAAAAATTTATATAGGGCAAAACATAGAAACTTAATAAATATTAATTATTACTTTAATATGAAATGAAAGGGTTGAGAAGAATATTTATGTGAAAGGACTTTTTTCATCCAGAACATCACACCACTTCAGTGATCTAGCCAAATTATCACAAGTAAATAATCACGCTTAGAAATTAGATTGCTCCTCTGAAGTATTTATTATTAAACTTCATTACTTTTGTTAACCAAGTCAGATAAATGTGGGTAGCCTAAATAGAGACTCAGAATACACTGAACAACAGTTTTCTCATGTTACTCTCCGCCATCACTTTCAGGAAGAAGACTCACATTTTTTACTTCCCTTAATGAATACTAAGTGAAAACTGAGATGACTTACCTCATTAAAAATTGTTACTGAGCCTGACCCTCATTTGAAATTTCCCAAAAAGGAACCCATGTCCATGAAATTATTTTAGGTTTTTAGAAAGTTCATTAACACCAGTTTTTGCTGACATTATGACATCATTGACACCAACACCTTTATATGAAGATCCTATCAGAGTAAGAGGAAGTTGATTTTCTTTAATATAAGAATATATTTTGTCCACTCGATCATAATGACCAACTAAGTATTGGGGAATACATTCTTTCAGAACTGAGACTTTATAACTCTCTGGTTCCACTTGTATTCCTAGTATTACTTTAATCTGCTCAGTAACTAATTTTAAAATATCATCATTTGATTTGTTTGAACCAATGTGTTTGTCATACCACCTACCTCCAAGCATGACTGTCAGAACTGTCCAGTCTTTTTCAGGGAAATTACAGCTGTCAAATATTACACCTAATATTGGAAGGTTTTGGGAAGGTGGGATCAAGAAGCCAAAAGCATTATAGTCCATCACTTTACCTCTGTAGACTAAGTTTACTACACTGACAGTGACATAAGGAATACTCGAGAGTAATTCTGCTAGCTTTGGGTGTTCATCACGGACTAAAGGAGCAACAGCTCTGGATGGTAGAGAGCAAATCAAATGGTCAGATTTAAGGTAATCATTACCCATTTTACAAACAGCATGACCATTCTTGAACGAGATTTTTGTTACAGGGGACTCATAAATAATTTGTCCTTTTCTATTTAAGACACTTTCTCTGATTGTATTAGGCAATACTTCCAATCCACCTTCTAACCCAAATACACTCCATTTTTCTTCCTGAGCTTTCTTAACAAGTTGGCAAACTTCTGAGGGTTCAGAAGAGGAATTCACTTTCTTAGGAGATTGCAGCTTATTATATATCATTCCTTTCACTGCTGAACCATATTTCTGTTCTGCTTCAAACATTCCACGCATAAGAAATTTCACACTGATTTCCTTTGCATCCCCAGCACATATACCACATATCAAAGAACTAATGAGGTAATCAGCAATTTCTTTTCCGAATCTTCGTTCAACAAAACTATAAACAGAGTCATCATCGCAAGGCTTTTTGTTGATGAAAATATCACGCAGAAAAGAAAAAGCCATTGGCTTAGAGAAAGGGGGAACAGTTTTAAATAAACTCTTGAACTCATTGGGTAGCAACCAAAGTTTGTTATTGACATAAATCATTCGATTCTTGGCTGATGGATGACTGAGGGTAATAGGCTTTACTTTATCAATGAGATTAAGTTCTTCAAGGAGTGCTAGGGTGTTAGGGCCAGTATTTACCCTTATTGTACGAGGGCCTTGTTCGAATAACACTCCTGTCTTTGGGTCTCGGGGAGAGCGAATCCAGCCTCCAACTGCCTTAGCAGCTTCAATGATCTTAACATCTGTCAGACCACTCTTGAGAAGATAATGAGCAGCTGAAAGCCCTCCTAATCCTCCACCAAGCACTAGCATCATGAGATGAGACTAAAAACTGAAACAAGAATGGACAATAGTCAGAAGATAAATTGTAATTAATTGACTTGTTAAGATAAATAAATGTAAATTTTGTACTGGAATTAATTGAGAATAATTAAACTTAAAAAAAAAAATTTTAAGATAAAAAAAGAAATGGAAGGACTTTAAAAAAAAATTTAAATGGTTTCAATATCAGATAAAAAGGTTAATAATTTAATTAAAGATGTGAAATAAGATAAGGTCAGGCATGTAGTAATATATATGTACACATACGTATTATCACTCTTAGATGAAAGTTCAGCATTCTTATTTTTTGTGAATATTAAAAAAACAAGATTAACAATAATGCTTAAATTTTTTTATGGCAACGAGGATGGAATTGGTTAATTATTATTCAAGCTTTATACCAAATTACTATTAAATGTTGACTCCTCCGTAAAATTGTTACGAAAAGAATGTAGGCTTTAACCTGTTTCAACCCTTCTTCACAAGTGATAGATGCCACTATACTTCACAAGTGCAATAGTGGTGAGGAGAGTCCTACATGATAATCATATAATTCATTGATGATTAGTGAAAGGTACTACTTTCAGGTAGTACTGTTCGGAACTAAGAAATTTCAGGTTAGGCTGTTCACAATCAGCTATTGACAATTACACAACTCATTAAACCTATTCCTCATCATTTGAATGTGAGATTGAAATGTTGGGAAAAATGTTGGCAAAATTTGACTGTTACTGGTCCTTTGTTAAAACTACAATTTACCATTAAGATGTTCCAATAAAGAGGCAAACCCTCCTCAGCTGAGCTAGGTGACAAAAGATTGAACATTATTTTTGAAGTTATAGCACTCCCCTTTTCTTTAAATAATGTTTTGTAAGAAACTAAAATATTTCTATTCTTAAAAGAATATTACTTTATATTTTGTTCTTTTTATATATTTTCAGTTCCTTCAGTGCCTTATGAAATGTTGTTGAGTCTGAGTCATGTAATAAAACTAGTAACAGTAAATAAGGTAAATTTAAAAATTCTTATATCTGACTAGTCATTTTGATGAATTTTGCAACAAACTGGAAACTCTTAAGACAGATATTTTTAATTTGGTCATTCAGAAGTATTATTAATTTGGGACCGAAATAGCTTAGTGTGTAGAAATTGAAAAGGAAAGAATACATGACTTTTTGAGAGATATAATTTTTGTATTGCTATTAATGAACCAAAATGTGTGACAGCTTTAGCCTATTGCTGGTGCAATATTTCAGTTAATGAGTTAAATTAGATATTTAGAGAACACTCAGACCATTTTACCAAAAATAAATGCCTTTCTTGTAAAATATAACAGGAAGCAAAATAGCATACATCACTAAAAGAATACATAATGAAATTAATGAAAATAAATTTAAAATGTTTAAAAAAGTAGAAAACTGGAGTTAAATTTAATATTTTAAATTACTAAACATTTAATAATACTTAAGATATTTTTANNNNATTTTAATAAAATTTTAAAATATATTAATGCTTATTTTCTTTAAAGGAAATGAAAAACAAAAATAATCAAAAAATAATAATTACTTTACTAAAAAAATAAAAATATCATGTGCTAGACTAAGTTTGTTTTCAGAAACAAAAACAATCAAACACAATGTAGAATTCAACAATTATTGAGCAAAATAAGAGTTGTACAACATGACGCGCCTCATTAATACAAAGAAAAAATTCACAGTGATGAAGTAAGACAATAAACAACCAAAACCTCAACCATTTGGAAAACAATAAATAGGCTAAATAGGGAGAAAAACAGGAAATTAAGAAAGAGAACAATAGACACTTATGAATAATGGAACTGCAACAGTTTTTAATAACTACTATATAAACTTGCCTGTTATAGATTTGATCTTAAATACATTTTTCAATATCAATAAATTGCACTAGAAAAAAATACAGTTTTTAACATAAATTGTCAAAATATTTTAATGAAGAACTAGCTTTTGAAGGTGTAGAAATTCAAAAGTAGAAAACAAAATTTACCTGTATAATAATTGAGCAGCTTAACAAAAAAAAGGGCTCATATTGAAAAAAAAATAAAATAAAAATTTTCATGCATGGCACTTCATAAGGCATTGTTATTTTCAGTGTTGAGGAACGCTTACTTTGGAATGTTTACATATAACTATGCATATTTACAAGTAAATTTTAAGTTAACTTCTTTATTGACACTTCCATGACTGTTAGTTTCTGGAATAAAGTGCTATCTATTTACTCAAAATTTCATTGGTGACCCCTAATACAAAGGATATGACAAACAGTGTACTTATATGAGAAATTTTTATATTTTTGTATAGAAACATAAATGTTTGTTCATAAATTCTATATAAACATATAGAAAAGTTTATATTTTTTTATATTTCATGATTAGGTCATATATGAAATATTGATAGACTCCCTTAATGGCTTAGTATTTTAAAATAAATTTATGCATGACAAGGTTTTAAATGGAATTTAAAGTGGTGTGTGTCTGTGCGTTTTGTCCTCACAGTATTAAGTATTGTTAAGTATCCTCAAATAACGTTTTTAAAAATGGCAATAGAAATTGGGTTTTCTACAACATACCTTGTAAAATTGCTTAAAACAGGATGATAACTAATAAATCACTTTAAGGAAATATAATTCAAATTCATAAAAAGAAAAATATTTCAATGCAGGTATGATATAAATAAATTCTAATGGAGACAAAGCGTTATAGTCTCATGAAGATATATAAAATTAAATTACCGTAAATTAAACAGTAATGTTAAGTAGAATTCAAGTTTATATACATTAATAACTTGACAGTTTCCTTATCAAACTTAATGACAAGTATGCATTTTTTTTGAACGATAGAGGGAGTGCATAGAGGTAAGAATCAAAGAGGTACAAATACTCCAGCAAAATGAACTGAACGTAATTTGTAGCATAAAGGTAGAACATTTTTAAAAACCCATATTTTTTCTTTTGAACGAACTCATTCTTTCGCTGTACGTATAATAGTAAAATGGGGAAATTTAATTAAGAAAATAATTGTTATAATAATTGTGGCTTTTAGACTAAATGAAAATTTACGATTTATGTTAACCCTACTCTTAAATATTTAATTTTTCAATGTAATTCGTAAAATAAGACTTTGACCAATCTGTAAAAACATGCCAAGTTAATATAAATAATTTCAACTATTCATATAGGTTAACACAAACGGAATGAATTTATTTACATTGTAAGGAAAACAACGTTACACAAAGAGGTTACTATACATATGAGAAACCTAATATAATTCAAAATCTAATAAGTATCATTAAACTAAATATGGCGCTCGTAACTTCGATAAACATTTTGTACTCACCCATTACTTCTTAGGTAATGCCCGCTCTCATTTGCCCGATTTTACTAAAAAATTAACATTTTATTTTTCAATTCACTCTTTAAGTATAATTTGAAAATGTCATGCCAAATTTACTTGGGAAAACCAAATTGGTGCTTGTAAGGCGTAAATCTAAGAAATTATGCTTCAGATAAAACTCCTAATTTTGCATTGTAACTCAAATATGTCTTTTATCAAAACAAACCTTTGTTGAATTTGTTTACTCCAAACTAAATATTACGCCTGCTTCATCGAAATAAATATTTTTACTTGTTCTTGACATTGTAGGTAATTCTCCACTCTTATGATCCTATGATATTGCTTAATAGCAAAGTTTATCTTAAGTTTTTCACTTAACACCTATGTGCCATATTTCATTAAGGTAAAGTGAAAATGATGCCCAAAGAGCTTTGTCGTTCACGAGTGCAAGCACCTATGTACGTACGTACACACATACACACAGATAGAGAGGCATATATACGTGTGTGTGGTACTTTTTTTAAATTTCTTTGTTATTTTTCAGGTAGGATAGAGATTACAGTGCTCACTCAAAAAGAAAAATTACAATGAGTAAAATCTCCCCGAAAACTTAAATACTCTGTGCAATTTTTTCTTTTTGTGTGTTCGCAACACATTTTGTTCCTCCTGTTCATATTTTCTGTATATATAAAACAGCCGCGAGTGTCTTATTTTATGTGT
>KZ809485.1:19406-29538 GCA_000696205.2 Oncopeltus fasciatus
AAAAAAAAAAAAAAAAAAAAAAAAAAAAAAAAAAAAAAAAAAAAAAAAAAAAAAAAACTGAAAACAAATAAAAACACATTAGTAGTTCATCATTTGACATGTCCATCTGTAATAAAACATGGGAAATCTGCTAAACTTACTTTGGCTCGAAATTTTCTATATTTGCTATTCTCCTGATAATAAATGAGTCACAATTATAATGAAACAAAAATATTGATAAAAATGAGTTGTTTTTTTTGTTTTTTTTATGATCGTAGATATTATTATTAGATGTTTTTTCTAAAACGTTTGGTCAAGGTAGATTCGAATAGATATATCCAGATAGACATTTTTTAAATTTGTGTTTTTTGGATCTATCTTGACCGATCCCAACAAAAAACATCGAATAAAAATATTGATAGTTTCTTCATATGTGTGAGTTAAGTATTTTGTGATGTAATTCACGTATTTAGCATATCGTAATGTAGTTCTGATGCTTGTGATATCGAGAGTTATCAATTGTTATTCCTTTCTTATAGGATGGAGGTAGCTTTGAAAAAAAAAATTTGGAAACCGTATCATTGGAAAACTCTTCATAAATATATATGTATGTGTGAGGATGTCAACACAATTAATCTGTTTGGTGATAATCGATTTTTTGTCATGTATTGATCAATATATTCAATTCAAAATTATAAATTACATAAATAGAAATTTGCTGTTTGTTAACAATTTTTTAATAATAAAGAAGGCATTTTTCCCCATAGAGGTTGGGGCTGTCAAGGAGTAATCTTTTTATTGTAATCAACCAAGGCATTGGGCTGGCATCCATTTCTAGCTACTGTAGGGAGAATATAGTTCTCACAGCAAGTATGAAAGACAAAGGTGGCCCACCTCATTATAAAAATAGCAATAGGTTACATTTGTATGTGTGAGTAAAATAAGACTGTTTTATGTATCTTTTTAATAATCATTTCACTTAGATATTAGTTTCTTCGTATGTATAAATTACATGAGGTTGATGTTTAAGTGACCATCTTTGAATTGTTTTCAATAAGATCTTTCATATTCTTCAAAGGATCTATAATAATTTAAAAAAAGAAATGTTAATATATACTTATCTGTAAGCATTCCGGAATCTATTGTTTAAAAATTAAAGAAACTTATATTTCATATTCTTTTAAGAGCTTTATTTCTCGTCTTTTGCCCTGAAGAAATTACACATGCTAAGTACGACGAATTTAATAAGAAAATAATACTCATTTTTTAGAGTCTTTTACTTTTTATAGTTTCTATTGACTGAATCAAATAAATGAATGAATGAATTTTATTTATGATTCATAAATAAATGAAATAAATAAAAATATAAACTTTCTAAAATAAGAACACATTTTAAATGAAGAGTTAACTAATCTCTACTTAAAATAAATGCAGAAAGTGGATTCATCAATAATTTTAGAAATATGTTTGAGAGAAGGGGTTATCAGTTCCACGCCCTCTTTCTGACTTACACGGTCAGAAAGGGTAATATTGGGGGCCTGTTGAAATATGCAGGGAGCACTCTTTTTGATGTGAGACTTGAATGAGACAAGAGAATTTCTTCACTAGGAAGGGTGAGACCCACTCGATATCCAGGAGGCGATTGGCTCTGCATCCTGTGAAAGCACGATAAGGGTAAGCTACATCGACATCCTGCTTCATTTAGTAGTATCAGCATATCATGCTGTCTTCTCCCTCTCTCTCTACACCCCTTCGTCGGCAACCCTTCTACATCCCTCTTATCCCTTGCTCCATCCGCACACTGCTCCCCCTCCCCCCATTCCTTCCACACCTTTCCTAATACTCATCTCTCTCGCTCCTTCCCCACACTGCCCCTACCCTCTTTCTCTCTCTCTCTCTCTCTCTCTCTCTCTCTCTCTCTCTCTTGTCCGAAGAATTAATTGCACATATTGTATTAATATTGTAGCTTACGGTTATTACCATTGAAAACAAAATAACTAGTCTCATAAAAATCTTCAGTAAAAGGCGAAAGATTTATGCGATTTGAAGAAAGAATAGAGTTTTTCTTACAACAATAAAGATTTTTCTTCTCATAAAGTTTTTCTTTATTAGTTTTTCTCATAAAGCTAAAGATTTTCCTGATGAATGACTGAATATACGAGTAACACCTATAACCAAGTCACATTCAGCAATCCATCGATAAATATTACTCTGGTTTTTTTTTTAAAACTTTATTGTTCTTTGAAGGGAATTCGAAGACATAGTATAATCAAATGTGTTTCAAGACATTTGCCAGTTAATAGAAATTAATTGAATATGTAAATTCTAGAAATAGCGTATTTGTAAAATTTTAATGAATTATAAAAACTAGGTATGTTTATATTAACATAATTAAGAATGGTAGCACAAAGAAAATTAAATGGTACAAATTTTCTCACATTTTATTTATACATATTTTAATGGCTGATGCCGCACTCAATCGCAGGAGGCTGACTGGGAGAGTTTGTTCCAGAGAATTTGGTATTCTTTGAAGTGTGAAGATTTGAGGCTTTTCGGAACTCTTTGTTCCTGAATTTTAGAATCCTGAAACGCACTTTCTAGTCTTCAGTTGTAAATCTGAAGCTGTGTCGGGAAGTTGTTCTATCAATTCAATCACTTTAACTGGTTTAAGGCCAATCGGTTCTAAAAGCAGTTTAAGAGTATGCAAATGTTCCTTCGCGCTCACTAAATGCACTTTTCCGATGTATGACTTATTTACCAAAGTCTCTATTCCCCTGCAATCTGTTTTGACTATGAGGAGAGAGATAGGACTTTAAGGTAAATAATANACTCTCTAAAAGACGAACACGATCTTACGGTCAACCACTGCTTGAGGGAACAAAGCAATTACAGTTAAGATTAATTTTCATCTTTACATACGTATATGTAAAACAATCAGGATATAGAAATGTAGAAAATATATAAATAATTTGAAAATCTGCCATGAACAATCTTCAGTAAAATATACTAATATTATCCTGCAGAGTTGCTCATAAAAGTTCGCGAAATGACTGAGGAAAAAATGTGCTTCGAAAATGAATTTTATTCTTTTTGATTTTCTTTACAAAATTTTCTTCTAGGTCAATTTTTGAAAATGGTTTTAAATTATATTTTTAAATGCCTTATGATAATCTTCAGAAGTGATCTTTTGAGATATTAGGAAATAAAGATCTTTTAGGAAACTGTCCCGGCAAAAACCTCTTTTTCATTGTGTAATTGTGTATAATGTTCAATGGTTAATACTTATATACACAATATATGTGTTTGTCTCATTTTCTTGCACAGTTGAAAAGGTTATGGTAGTTTTTGAACATATATTTTTATTTGTTTGTTGGATTTATTTGTAATGAAAATGATTTTTGTGTTCTTCTTAGCGTCAAACATGTACCACGGTATTGAAGGAGTTAGCGACTTTGTTACCATTACGGCTTGCCGGAAGCTGGTGGCTGTCCAAATAGAAAAAGTTTACTTGGACGAAGGGCTTCTGCCTACATGAGCTTTTGCAGAGATCAGAGGATTAGCGACGAGTTCTGACAAACTTCCGAATTATCTACCGGTATTTTATTTATTTGTATTAGTCCTGGTGCTCTTTCCAGTCTTACTGTTTGCGCTCGTAGAATAAAATCACTTTTGTCGGATAAATACATGACTGTTGATCCAAGTTGGGTTGTTTTTGGTGGGAGTACATACCAGCTTGTTATTGTTATTATTTGTAATTCCGTCAAGCAAGGCCAGTGTCAACTTGTCGAATTTCTCAGCAGTAGTCAATAAATATGTATATTTCACTTTTCCAACTCATGTAAACCCTTATGTATTTAGTGTAACATAAAACATTGCACATTTAACATAAAATTTAAATAATACCATGTAATGGTACTCAATGAGTGTCAGTAATTGCCTTTGCGACACCATGAAAATATTCCTAATCAACTTTTGGCTTACAAGTAAATACTACCAAGATCAAACAATAAATATAGAATTATCATAACTTCTATTATCCGTCTTCATTGGTTTCTGCAAACCATCTTCTGTTGGCGAGCGCTTACGGACACTATCCATCCTCGTGGCCGAATACATGTGTTCACTGTCACTGTCTGTATTCAACAGTTGGATACAGACAGTGACAGTGAACAGATGTATTCGGCCTAGATGTGGACAATGTCCGAAAGCGCTCGCCAACAGAAGATGGCTTGCAGAAACCAATGAAGACGGACAATAGAAGGTATTGTAGTTCTATATTCATTGGTGGTGGAAATAATCTTTTAGAATATATATAGCTGTTGTACATATGTTTCACAAATCAGATTAATATTATGTACCAATTTATGTTGTCTTATATAAAAGTTTCTGTCGCTGTACTCTTAAAAATATTTTTATCAAGGTTCAGGTTTGAATTTCTTAGCTGAATTATGGTTACTTATTAAATTATAATAATTTCTATTGAATAGTTAGTGCTTTACTGTTGACATCTCTAATGACCCAACTACTCTCCTAGCTCTATTTGAAGATGATATGGCTATCTTATCATTTCTTAACAATCTGTTTCCAAAAACCTAAAAGTGCTTCTTGCAAATTTCAAAAAATTAGGCTGTATGTGGAGAATAAGAATTACTGAATCAAATAGCGTACAAGTTAATTATCAATTAATTTTTAAAAAAATTTTCTTACAACGTAAAATACAACAGACTTTTCACATTCCGTTTGCTACCTTTGGTTCCATCATGACTCATGTCATGTATACTAGGCAAGCATCGCTTCAATATTTTTATTGCCCGGTACCGTTTTCGTTGGATTATAATAACACGAATGTAGTTTTGGATAAAGTTTTAATCGAGTTCCCAATCACATAAGACTTATATATTATCTAAAAGCCAAGCCAGAACATAATGGCAAAGAACACCACACCTATGCGTACTACGATCTCCAAGCATACAACAGTATATAGTTTAAAAGGAGAGTTTGTTGACCGTAGATATTATTCTAAGATGATTTTAGTTGGGGTTCGGTCAAGGTAGATCCAAAAAACACAAATTTAAAAACAGTGTATTTTTTTAAAGATTATCTGCCAACGTTTCGGCTTACATTGTAAGCCATCTTCAGGGCTATCATGAAGACGAGAGAGGACGTCCCGNTGGGGCGTGGTTCGAAAGGACGGACTTTGACTCGTAGAAATTCGAATACTACGTAATCAGGTAATTCGTGCTTCTCAAAAGTTAGGGCCCACGAATTAATTGGGATTTTATTACCTCGAACATTTTTTGAGATTCTATTAACTTTGACTACCCCTTGTTCAGACAATTCAGAGAGTATTTCGTCGTCACTGCAATTTGAGAGTTCGAAACAAGAAATTACACCTCGTGAATAATTAAGAGTCTTGTGAGCTTCGAAAATCACCGGATTATTATCGTAGGATTTTATGTTTTTTAAATTCAACAGCTCATTTGGGTCATCTATACCAATCAATACTGTTCCATTTCTAAGAAACTTAATTTGTGATTTCGGTAAGTAACTTTTAATAAATCGGCACACTTTGAACGCACTATAATTATTAAAGTTGATAGTTGGATTTTTAATTGACATTATAATAAATTTTTTCGACCATTTTAACTTTAAATTGAATAACTTTGTAATGTCTGGTGGTTTTTCTTCATCCACCTCCATCGTTATAGAGAAATTATAAATAAAAGAAAAGAAATTAAAAATTAGATGTGCCTATATTACACAGGAAAGGGCCTGAGTATTATAGATAAGGGTACTTCCCTGTTATCGGAAGGTCTAGCTGCGTTAATCCCCGAGAGCTGCTCAATAGATGTTTACTCCTCGAAGGCTGATACGCGACTGCCTAAAATCATCTTAGAGTATATAGTTTAGTGTGATAAAAACTCAGATCCTTCAACAATAAAAATTTCAACACACATTCTCATTCTTTGCTGTTATTCCTCGTCTTCTTCAACAAACCTTAACTGCATACCCAGTTCCAAAAAAAAAAACACTCCAAGTCCAATGAGGTTGAACCATTCCTTGAACATCTCCTCTTTATGGCTCTACCTCCCAAATCCGTTACCTCCTCTGATGTCAAACGTATCCTTTCCCGCTTTTGTAAACTTAAAAAAATACAGATACTTGAGTACGTCGTCATTGGCTAAACTTTCTTTTACTAATAGTAATACATGTTGGTTGATGTTGCAGTTCCTCGGACTTGGGCTCGGATACGACGGCACGACTGTCGGCCGAACTGTCTGGGAGGTCGCGAGGTCTGTCGGCGGCCACGGAGGGGCCTATCCCGGAGAGTCAGAACCGCTCGTCGGCCTACTCGGCAAGGTCCTCCAATACCTCCAGGCTCGCTCGGACGTCGAGGCTCTCGTCAACACTACCGACAACTTCCTGACGGCAGTCAACGGGCTCCTGGCCAGGAAGTCATCCATTGTCAACTACCAGGTCAGTTCTCCAGCCATTGGCGCAGTAAGTCTCATTCAATTAAGGTAAAAAAATAAGTAAAGAAGAGTCTTAATAAGAATACAGTTAGTAAAACAATCAGTAAGCTCAAAATAAAGCTAATAAGTTTTAATGCATTATTACACAAATGCGAAAATTATTTAACACAGAAAGATTTATAGAAGTAATTTATTCTTGTTTTTCCACTTATAATTTTTCAAAGTATATGAGGTATGCTGGATTGTCCAACCCTAATTTGATCCATCCTTTAATTGAATTACATCCAGGGAAAACATTAAAAAAAAAAAACGGAAATTTGAAAAACTTTTTCATTTATAATGTGGGTGAAGAATAAACACAATTATAACAAGTATTTCCTCTTATACCAAAATGGTTTATAATAACAGTTTACTTACATATATTCACACACACACACACACACACACACACACACACACACACACACACACACACACACACACACACACACACACACACACACACACACACACACACACACACACACACACACACACACACACACACACACACACACACACACACACACACACACACACACACACACACACACACACACACACACACACACACACACACACACACACACACACACACACACACACACACACACACACACACACACACACACACACACACACACACACACACACACACACACACACACACACACACACACACACACACACACACACACACACACACACACACACACACACACACACACACACACACACACACACACACACACACACACACACACACACACACACACACACACACACACACACACACACACACACACACACACACACACACACACACACACACACACACACACACACACACACACACACACACACACACACACACACACACACACACACACACACACACACACACACACACACACACACACACACACACACACACACACACACACACACACACACACACACACACACACACACACACACACACACACACACACACACACACACACACACACACACACACACACACACACACACACACACACACACACACACACACACACACACACACACACACACACACACACACACACACACACACACACACACACACACACACACACACACACACACACACACACACACACACACACACACACACACACACACACACACACACACACACACACACACACACACACACACACACACACACACACACACACACACACACACACACACACACACACACACACACACACACACACACACACACACACACACACNAATGTCAGAAATCTCACCAATTAGAGTTGAGCATATTTTGCGATCAAAAATTTTATATAAATTCTTTCACCTTATTGCCAAGTTGTTTAACTAGAGAGAAAGATTTTTAATTTGATAAAAAAAAATTTATTTCAATATATAAAATCAAAATATTATAAAAGAGTATCATCTAAACCCAAATAATAATATATTTTAAGCGTTTAATGTAATGACGGTATTGAAGTCTAAACATTACCATTGAAGTATTATTAAAACACTACATCAACCTTAAAATAGCTAAATGTTTTCTAAATTTATCGTCTAAAATACAAGTTACATTAGGTAAATACGAAATACCAAACGTTTTTCATTTAATGTAGAATTCAAGCGTTTGAATAAAATAAATTACTTTGTAATAGTTAAATGAATCGTGTAACACACATTCATTACTATTTATCGGTTTAGAACTTACGTATCTTTAATTAAATAAAAAAATAATTAAACAAATACAACTTTTAATTTCTTTTTCATAAATTTGGAGGGATTTTTCCACTGAAGAGTTAGAAATGTAGATTGTTTCATTTTTTTTTCAAAATTAATCTATCTGGGGTATAATATCGTACAAATTTCATAAACCAAGTATTTTCTGCTTGAAGTAAAGGCGCTATAAGGTTTTGTGTAATAGAAACTTAATAATATTTTAAATAAAATTTGAATTGATTAAAAGAAGAAATAAAATTAAAATTAGATATAATTAATGCCTCCATTTTTTCTATAATTTCTGCAAGCCAAATATTGCATTAATTATTTGCAAAATCGTCATGAATTGAAAATATGTTCGCGCTTATATAATTGACATCCTTGAATATAATATGTTACTGAAATCAGATTTATACCCTACTGTTGATGTGAACGAGCAAAGAAAAGTGAAATATAATTTTATTACATATGATTTTCACTTGTACTGAGAACGGTCACACTAAAATATTAAACATTTTAACCTGATAATAACCTGAAATTCTCCTTTCAGATGTGCGTTAAAACATATTAATTTTTTTAAAGGATTATCATTTGATAATCTAAAAGGTTATTTTCACTACCAATGAATATAGAACTATCATACCTTCTATTATCCGTCTTCATTGGTTTCTGCAAACCATCTTCAGTTGGCGAGCGCTTTCGGGCATTGTCCATCCTCATGGCCGAATACATGTGTTCACTGTCACTGTCTGTGAATTGAATACATGGTTTGCAGAAACCAATGAAGACGGATAATAGAAGGTATGATTATCATTAAGTAAAGTTGCTCCCTTTTAACTTTCGAAAACACTTCACCTAAGCAAGGATTGTGGCATTTCTGTTGCAGACGCTCCTCAATTTAATGGAGACAGTGAACAGGTGGATTATCTGGTGGGGTGAAGAGAGTGGCGGGACCTGGGGCCACTTGCTTCTCGGCGGGATCCTGGTGAACACCCTTCGCATCAACCCCTTGCAGAAAAGACTCCAGGTCAACATCCCAAGGCACGGGTTCAGGTAGTTATATCATCTTCCTCTTAACAATCAATCAGTTCAGTTATATTTGCTTAGAGGGGTTGTAATTGCAAAATAAATTCAATTCGAATTTAGAAAGCATAAATTCTATGTTCAGCGCTGAAGAAGCCATCACATAATGTACGAAAGCTTGGCAAAAATTAACTTTACTACATGGTCAAGCGCAGAAGAAGTGTTTATGAATATTCAAAGTTGAACTTCAATACAATTTTTTAAAATTATTAAATAATATCTACGGTCAAAAAACTCTCCATTTGAACATTAACAAATAATTTTCTGAGTTTGACGCACTTTACACAATTTTTAATATTTTATGATCTCATCTCATCTTTATTTTCTGACAGTTTTTAATTCACAGTTCACTATGAACAGTTACTAATGATCATACCCGATCCTGAGAAGTCTGTTTTATATGTTCCCAGTAAGGTAAACAGAATATTTACCGGTATTTTATTATAAAGTGCATGAAGTGAGAGTAAATAAAAAAAATTAATTTAAAAATACCATTTAGTCATATCCTTTCGATCGAAAGGTAGAAACGGGGAAGCGCTCGCCCACAGTACTGAAATACGTCAAATTCTACTTAACAAGCCTCGTTAAAATATTATAGAATATAAACATTCTAAAATTGCATTTTAAATATATTTGATCTAAAAACAAGAACATAACGATAGAAATGTTTCGCCTATAAATTGTGATCTCTCTAACTATCCCTCTCTTCACCAGCGTTCTTCATCTGATTTAAAAAAAAAAAATATATCTTTATATTCTTTCATATTGTTTTTATATCTTTCAATTTTATTTAAAAGGCCTAAATAGTGGATTCGTAA
>KZ809485.1:59299-88904 GCA_000696205.2 Oncopeltus fasciatus
TATATATGCCTAAATGTGCTGTAAATATGCACCTTGTTGCGTCCGCAATTTTTAAATAAAACACTAAATTCGCATTACTGTTCAAGAGACCAAAAAAAAAATCGTAAATTGGATATAAAACTTGTAAAATATAATTTTTTTAGAAAAACTCATATCAAGAAAAATAATTAAGAATATTTTTTTGTGTGAGGGTATGATTTTTATTTTCTTAAGAAATAAATTTTATATTTAGGATTTTTGTTCCATTACTTGAATGAGTTTTTTTTTTGTTTTTTTTTTTGGTAGATATCATATGCGCGGGGCAAGGGTAAGGGGAAGCCAAGAATTTTAAAATGCAACATATTCAGTATTTTTGGTGTTTTTTTTTTGTTTTTCCATGAACTGCATTTTACCTACTACGGCTTGACTTGTCGTATTTAGATATTTAATCATTTATTTAAAACTTTTTACCTGATCATTGAAATAACTCCTAACTAACCGAAAACAAATTATTAGTAGGTAAACAACGTGTTTTTCATATGGGGAATGTGTAAATTTATGAGTATAATAATTCTCAGTATAATAATTAATGAATGTTTGTATATGAACTTTTCAAATGATTTAAATAACTACAACCATTGATCCTATTTGACCAATGAACTTACTCTTAATTTAGCTATGTATATACTAAAATAATTGTTTAATTATGTTGATATGATTAATAGAAATGGTTTATTACTACATATGTCCATATACATAATAACTATTCACATTGACAATTCATTATATCTCACCATAACCTATTATTCTTGAAAATATCTTCCCGCATCTAAAAATATCACCCTGGCGTTAATTACCAAAGGTTGACATGACATTAAAAAAAAATGGTTTACATTGGTCTAAATTGACTATTCTGGTCGATTACCAGAATTACCTAGTGCAAATACAAATATAATTCTTAAATTATTTGGAGTTTTGTTTAGTCTGGAGTAATGGAACTCAACATTGTTTGTTTAGAGATAAAAAAAATATACTTAAGGAGTTTTTATAGGAAGCGAATAAATAACAGATTTAATTACGTTCTTTATTTTTATTTAACTGCCTAGAATGTTAAATTAGATGTATTTTTGTATGAAATTTAACTAATGAGAGTTATAAGTAGCAACAATATTCATAGAGGTTAGTTATTAACTAAAATTTCAAGTGGGAGTACAAAGACTTATTTATTTTTTTTTTTTATAGATTTTTATTCAATATAGCAAGTGCTTTAGAGAAATTATTATTAAACTTTTATTTATTTATTACATTCTGTAAAATAAAAACATTTTGTGATTTGATTACAATGAAGTAAAAATGACATGCAATGTCTATCATATGAGGAGAGAAGGTGACCAATCTCATCACTCTGTGTCCACATCAATGTGGGATATTAGAGAAATTAACTTTAGAGAAATGAAGATCTGCTAAGATTTATATATTGACCATTGAAATATTTTAGAAGTATTATTTTAGAAATGTTTTTATATTAGAGATTATAAGCCCAAGTTAGTTGTTCTTTTTAATGAAATTTGCCAGTTCACTTTTAAATATAATGAAAGACACATTTCGTTAAGGAGTTATTACCCGAGATTTCATTTGAGTGAAAATCTTTTCGCTTCAATAGGTGTGCAATAATAATCATTTTTTTATGGATAAAAAATGTTTTCCAATAATCCGTATTCTTTGACATGGAAGTTCAAAGGAAGTATTTATTCACTACGGTACTAAGCATAGTAAACATAGTTCCTCCGTGACAGACTTTTTATTTTTGTGCCTAATAACCACATTCCAATCTGCATTGACACTTTACGCTCATGACATTACCTCCATGAAATCACTTACACGAAAATGTGCACGTATACCATTATTTATAAATGAAAGATGCCTCTCTGTCTGCAGAAGCGAGGAAGCGGTGGGATTGGCGAGGAATGGCGCGTCTCCGAGCGTGTGAATTACGGCTGTGCCTGCCTGCTCGTCCTCACCCTGACGACTGGCGTGCTCCTGGTGGCCAGGTACTGCCGCCGGCCAAGCTGCCTGCTCTTCCTCAAGATACAGTCCTGTCTGTCCCTGGCAGGCACCATGCTCGTCTTCACCTTCGCCACCTCGGACCGGATCGGACAGGTGAGCTGGAATCAGATAGCTGGCGGGGATCAGCCAATTAAGGGTGCTTTTCTGTAGGGATAATAGCTGATATTTAGCGTTTTCTTTGAGGGTCTTAAATGTCTCTTATAAAAATGTCAGAGGGGCGTCACAGTAGCTCAGGGAATCCGTTCGGGTCTTGTAACCCTGTAGCAGTGGGTACAAACTCGCACAGTGCAAGCTATTATTGCCCTGCGAGCCATGGATGTTTAGATTAGCAGCCTCTAGATAGCACCTCCGTCAATAATCCTAAGTGATTGAAAGGAAGCTAAAACACACACACACACAAAACAGCCCTTCTGACGCCCCAAAATACCTCATTGAATATTTTCCCGATTATACGTTCTCGTAAAAATGTTGGAAAATGATTTTTTACTAATTATATGTACTATAATATTTTCGTCTCTCTAACAGTAACGCAGATATCGAATTTAGAGTTCATTATTTTAAAAAGTTTATATTATTTAACGTAGGATTGGTAAAGATCTGTTAAAAAATTTTAAAATCTCGTCGTTAAACTGTTATGAATAGTTTTACTTTCTTATGGTAAATCTACTATTTTTTTATTTATTTATAGATTTTAATAAGTTATGTAAGAACAAGTTTATTTTGTACTGTAAATCCTTAATAATAAAATCGATTCATGTCCACTTGAATCTTATAAAGGAAGTGAATTATAAATACTTCATTTATATTCATAATAAATCGTGAACGTCATTTTAAAGAATTTTAAGGTTTACATCGAGAATCTTGCTTACTAGAAGTCTCAAACTTTAGTGACCATCAATGACTATGCAAATTAAGTCCAGTCTGAAATAGAATGGCGAAAGCACAGTCTCACGGATTTAGCAATGAATCTTGGGTTCAATTCTTTGTCAGCGAGTTCATTTTTTTTCTAAAATACTGTTTTACTGACATATTCATTTAGAACGGGGTGGAGGGTCTTCCAATGTGGAATGGATTAGTTTCACTAAAACTGTTTTAAAACACCAAGAAAACATTTGGAAAAAAATTGTTAAGAGACATTTTACCTAAGATTTTGATAATTCCACTTTTAAAATGCCTGAATTAACAAGAAAAGTAAAAACTCCCCATAATACAATTTTAGACAAGACGCATTCAGGATAATTTGTTTCAGTTTGTTCAGCTAAAGGGATTGGCCGAGGCAGTTTCTTTTAAAGAAAAATATTAGCTTGCCCAATACCATGGGTGTTTACAATAGGGGCTACCTGTTGATTACCCCTCCTTTCAAGTAGTGGATGAAATAAAAGTTTAAAAGGAGTAGATACTGAAGAAAGAAAAATGATATTTTAAATTAAATTTAGAAGTTAATGTATTTGCTCAGTCAAGTAAATTAGGAAAAATATAANTGTTGTTATTTGCCGAGTTTTCGCACATCATGTGATGGCTTCTTCAGGGCTGAAAAGAGAATGAGAGTTGTAAAAGAGAGATTTTTGTAAAATTTTTGTAAAAAAAAAAAAAGAAAAAGAAAAATCTCTCTTTTACAACTCACATTCTCTTTTCAGCCTTGAAGAAGCCATCACATGATGTGTGAAAGATCGGCAAATAACAACAATTTGAAACGGTCCAACCCGGAAGAAGAAACGGCAAATACATCTGACGACCGTCGAAGCATACGTGAACAACAAGTAAAAACTTGTCAAGATAAAATTTTAGAAAAGACGCGTTCATGAATTAGTTTCAGTTTGTTCAGCGGAAGAGATTGGCCGAGGCAGTTTCTTTTAAAGAAAAATATTAGCTTGCCCAATACCATAGGTGTTTACAATAGGGACTACCTGTTGATTACCCCTCCTTTCAAGTAGTGGATGAAATAAAAGTTTAAAAGGAGTAGATACTGAAGAAAGAAAAATGATATTTTAAATTAAATTTAGAAGTTAATGTATTTGCTCAGTCAAGTAAATTAGGAAAAATATAAAAAATATGTCTAAGTCATAATGATAATTGTGGTAAAGTAATCCCGCATTTCATTGTTAATTTGAATCGTACTGGGAGCTAGAAAAAAACTACCTCAGCCGGGGAACGATCCCAGGTCCCCCACTATACGGGCGGGTGCGTTAACCAACTACGCCACCGAGAGAGCTGAGAATAATTTCTAGTTCCCCGCACTTCACTTCACTCCGCACTTCACTTCACTTCACTCCGACCACCAAGTACGACGAATATAGTTTTATACTCGGCGGATCTAAAATTGCTTGTTATTTATTTGTTTCTCGTTTAGGCAAAAGGCCACTCTACCTGATATTCAAATCATGATGATAATTGTGGTAACGTAATCCCACATTTTATTATAAATGTGAATCGCACAGGAAGGTAGAAAAAAACTCTCTACCTCAGCCGGGTATCGAACCAGAGTCCCCCACTATCTGGACAGGTACGTTGACCAACTACGCCACCGAGGGAGGTGAGAATAACTTCTTGTTAATTAATTAAAAAATATGTATTAAACGACACCATTCAATTAGTTGTTTACTTTTAATTATATGTGTGTGTCTGTGTATGCGTAAGGGATCAACGTAAATAGATAGTGAAAAGTTTTTCTAAGAGTGTGATGAAGTATCATTTATTCTGTAGCTTCATTCTTCTCCCACCTTTTCCTGTTAATGGAATATGAAAAATGTCAACAGTGAAACCGAGATAAGTCTTTTGTAAGAGTCTGAGTGGTGGTTGGTGAGTGGCTTACTGGTCTGGGGCTGAATTCAATTTCCTTCAATTCATGAATTAATGGGGGCTAATTTTGTGACAACTCCTTCAAAGAAAATTATAACTTTCATTAAATGGAAAATTGAGAGAGTTGGATAACTAATATTCTCAATTAAACTTTTTCAAAAGAGCCATTAACAAGTTTCTTTTCTAAAAACAGCAATCTGTTCACCAAAAAATGGATTGATTGATGCCATTTTAAACTAAGTTTAAATTTAAAAAAGCTAGGGTTTCACTTTCTCAACAGGGCTAACTGTAAGCTATTACTCTAATATATATGGCTACTAATTTACTGTATCTACCAAATTTTATTACGCCCTTAATAGAATTATTCTAACATTTATAAAACATATTATTCGTTTTATAAAGTTATAATATCTTCGTGAACTATTTATTGAATACAATTTTTAATTTTTTTCAGAACATACAATCTTTTCCAATTCTTATTATATCATGTAAATGACATTCTTTATAATTTTATTTGTAATAAGCATTTATATTCTTGGATTGTACTCTAAATATCATGTTTAGAGAGTACATTTTAAATACTGAATTTGTAACACATATAAGTTGATTTTTACATTATAACAAAATCATAATTACTAATCTAACTTGTTCCTCATTCTCAATCCAGACATAATCCCCAGATATTTACTTCATTTATCTATTATCACACTCGTCTCTTATTTACCTTAAAATTGATTCTGATTATCAACTCCCCTTCTTTGACACTCTCATTATCCGTAACACCAACGGCTCTATCTCCACTGATCGGTACAAATAGCACACTTACTCAAGTCGACTCCTTCATTTTGACTTATATCACCCTCATCATCAAAAAATAAATTATGCCAAAATCTCATCTACAGATCACTCACTCTCTCTGAGTAAACATTCCATAGCAAAAATATAAAACGTGTGACTGACATCCCCCTATTTCATGGTTTCACACCATTTAAAAACTCGTGAAGAAATTCTTTATTTTAACTTCCCAAACCATGTCCTTCCCCCAAATTAATGACCTCACTTTCCGTTCTCTTCCGTATTTTCCAAAACTTTCTGGAAATATTAAGAGTATCAGAAAAATTTTTCCTAACTTTAAGTTTAGTTTTTCCACTGAAAACAAACTAAAATCCATTTACACCATCTTTAAAGACCCCATCCCCCTTTCTAACGGAACCAATGTTGTTTATAAAAATCTTTGTTCCACTTCTAATTGCAATTGTTCTTACAATGGACAAACTAAAAACTCTATTTCCCGCTGAATCAACAATCATAAAAGTGACATAAACAAAAAACTAATAAGAACTGCCCCCACAAAACACGTCATTCACATAGCCATTCTTTCCACTGAACCCTATGAACACCAACACCTTTTATCTGAAACCGTTCACATTAACTTACAACACAATCCAGTTAACGATGAAAAATGTCTTAAACTTATACAAACATTTTCAAAATAAACCTGTCAAACATTTCTCCTAGTTCCTTAAAGATGTAGGCCGCTCTCCCTTTGCACTTACCGCCTCATACCCCTCACCCTTCTAGCACCCATGATGTCCATCTCAAAAAGCCCCATCTCTGTCATGAATAAGGGATCCTGGTGACACGACGAATACTTTCTCTCCTTCATGGTAGGTAGGAGTAACAATTTAATTTATTTGAATTTTGGATTTTTCAACACAGTTTTACATACTTTTGATATCACATTACATTTAGTTATGCCAATTCTATGTAACAATAATGTAAGTCATTTAATTTATTTTTTCCTTATGGCATTGTATTTCAACAGCCCTTAAAATGAATTACCGAAACGTTGGTAGATAACTTAAAATACATATATTTTAATTTGTATTTTTTGGATCCACCTTGACCGACTCCAAACAAATAAACACCTAATAATTACTAATATTACATTATATATAATATAATTTAATCTGCTTGATTTACTTTTCTTCAAGGATTAGTTGTAATTATTAAATATATGCATTCTTAGCATTAATCAGAGTGAAGCAATATTCAATTATACCTAAACAGGTAAGTAAGGTGATTGAATGAAGAGAAGAAAAACAAAATTCTGTGCTTATACTTCATTCTGATACAATGATGTATCACCATAATTCAGTTGCTAAATCAGGTGAGGGTGAAGTGGAGATGAGGGAGAATTTAAATTAAAAATATAACGTTGTCCTACCCTTGAACAAGTAATTTCGTGGGGGTAGCTGGCTACTGAGTGCAGTGCCTTTCTTTGAATTAGGGAACCTTTCTGCTTCCACACAATTTTTTACTTGCGAGATTGAACATGAGGATTAGTCAAAGTCATGAAACCCTTTCACCTTATAAATATAATAATCATTTGGATATCAGGAATGTACTGTTAATACTATCGAAAAATAAACCCTCTTCAGAGCTATTGAAAGTTTTATTAAGTCTTTTAAATCCTTCATTCAACAATCAAAAATATTTCTTCAATTTGACTCGATTGAGTTTTTGAGTTAAAAGTAATTTTAAACATCCGTTTTCCTAAGTGGCATTGGGGATTGTTTAATCTTGTTAGTAATTAATCTTATCACCAACGTAAATTATTTGATTTCCAATCTAAGGGCTAATAAAAAATTTCTATCTAATCTAAAATAATTTCTTCTAATAGTTATATAAACTTGAAGATATTTTCATAATATGTACAAAATAACTGAATAACAACCCAAGAAAAGGTATAAATTACTCGGTTTTTATTTTTTCAAAAAAAGGCAGATAAAATAAGAAAACTAGTTAAATGTGAAATGAGAGAATCAGATTGGGCCATTTCACTGTTGTTCTGAGTAAGGGTGGTTTTCTTTGCAATTTTCCAGGACTGGCCTTGCCTGACAAATATAATTTAAAATACGTATAATTTTTTACCGTGTTTCTTTATAAGGAAGCTCATTTTTTCATTTTATTTTTTTTTTCATCCCTTACTTAGTACCACTCTACCTGCAGTATCTCGTTTTCCTCTAATGCCTCTTCATCCTGCGCCTTTTCTATCTTCAACTGAAAGTATCTAATACTGTATTTGAGCTTTACCTTCCCTTACACTACCTCAATCTTATTCTTCTCTCTGAGCAATTTAGACAATTTTCTTTTTTCATCCCTGTATAGAATTAATGTATTTTTTCTTATGAATTGTAATACTTCATCCTTCAAGTATAAATATATAATATGCGCTAAAGTAACAATGATGCGACAATCATCACTCGAAAATTTTCTGACAGGTGTGCCCTATAATTATTATTCAAGGATGTAATTTCGATGCCTAGGTGAGCGCCCTTATTTTTACAAATATAGAATCGATATTTGTTGCCTATCGCTAACTCTAGAATAGATATTTTCTAACGGAAACCAGTTAATGAAGAAGGAAAGGCTTAGAGGAAGACTAAAATAAACATAATATCATTCCATAATTATTACATTTTTGTGTAACCTCACGTAAATTTTACTAATTTTTAGTGCAAGGAAACAGAATAAAAAATCTCACTGTCCCAGCCAGGACTCAAACCTGGACCTCCTGCTATTCGGGCCGGTGCATTTACCAATTATGCTACCTGGACAAGTCTGATAAGTTATTAAATTCCCAGCACTATTGTCGAGAGTCTAACCTCCGAGACCAACGAATATATCGTCTTATACCCGGAAAGCAGGAGATCCAGTTTCGAGTCCTGGCTGGGACAGTTTTTTTTTTTATTCTGTTCCCTTCCACTAAAAATTGATAATATTATTCCTGTGATTGTTACCAGAAAATCTATTCATTTTTACCGATGAAATATTTTATTTTAAACATTTAAATTACATTATTTTTTTGCAAAAACTTATTGTAGAATATATATTTATGAATGTAACTACGACAGTTGAGTTCTTCTGACATTCTTATCCTTTCCAAGCAATCAAAGGCCAGCCTTAGTGATCTCACCTCATTACATTCATTGGTCTCCCCGAAAGGTTATTTAAGTCTGATTTACTCTTGTTTATTTTTACTTTTAATGAATCAGGAGAAATCTGCATACTTTACACAGCTGCTTTGAGAAGGATCACTTATGTAAGGGTCTTAAATTTCTTAACCAAGAATAGGATTAACCTAAATTTTTACCATGAAATGATTGCAATTTTTACGATATTCCATGATGAGGTAATTACCAAGATATTTGAATAACCTTCAAAAATGAAGGTAAGAATATATAATACTTCATACTTTGGATTCAAGCCCATTGCGAAATATTTTTGCATTCCGACTGTTAGGCCATGCATAACCAATAATATGAATATTCAAAAAATTTTTAGACTATAAAAAAAGCACGCCAATTTGAATATGTGACAACAAGAAACATATCAGTTTGTAAAAATGTTCTCTTACTTTAAAGGGCAATTTTTTAACCATTAAATTGTAAATTTACCCTATATATTGCACGAAAAATGTAGTCCCATTTGTTTTTCTAAACTTTCAATTGCTGATTTTATTGTTTCAATAAAATTTAATGTATCACAAGCACAATTTACTCAATTAGAAACATTCATAATACATCTGATATTAAAATAACAAACAAGCTCAATTAATCTTAGTTTACACAATAATTATTCGACTATATAATTGTTTGTTCTGAAAACCGGATAATTAATTAGTTTATGATGAATTATATTTTTTCTGCTTGTCGTATTTTTTTACAAGTATATACAAATAAATATTGATATAAACCTTGCATATTGTGACAATTATTTATCATTTAAAAAAAAACAGTTGTAAAAAATTTTTATTTGTAATCATTATTTTGTTAGATATACACAATATATGTTTTGTAGAAAACTGTGGAGAAAAATCGGGATGGACTATACTCTATAAACATTAAGAATTTAAGGGAAAGACAATCTTCTGCCTGGGACTTACGCTGGCACTGTTATTGGAGGAATCCAGATAAATGAGATTATAATGCTGTGTTCCAGGCCAAGGGTAGGAATTCCACTCCCCGAATCTTAGAGTACTGCAGGGAATGCGGAGGGACAGAGAAGGAGCCGAGGGTATCCCCAGATTCCCATGTGGGAGTCTTGCTTCGGCACTCCTCGTGCTTCCAATTCCAGGCCAGAATCACCCCCCATGATCAAAACCCCTAATGTCATTGGCCTATAGGGTCCCGAGAATTCGCAAGGACCCTCCTTTGGCATAAAGAATAGTCTGCCTCCTCATAGACCATGAAGAAACATATGACATAAATGACAAAAAGATTTTAATTATTAGATGTTTTTTGTTGGAGTTCTGTCAGGGTAGATAAAAAAAATACAATTAAAAAATGGCAAAGTTTAGGTTGACATTGTAAGCCATCTTCAGGGCTATCATGAATGCGAGAGGGGACGTCGTGTCACCAAGATCCCATATTCATGACTGAGAGGTAGGGTTTACAACTTGTGAGAAATTTTTTGGGTGATTGACCGACGTTGTCTATCTAGAAAAATCTCAGTATTATAAAGGGTGAGTTTGTTAGTCACATTTAAAGCTGACTTGCAGCGTTTCAGCTTATAAAGTTGTCCAAATCTCATATTTAGTTCCTGTCTTTTGAATTTAGTAGGAGTGTATGTTCCTTGTTAGTCGGTAGTCATGATGAAAGCCCAGGTACCGGACGCTACTGGGATAGGGATATCATTGGAGTAAATCCTGCCAGGTTGTTTCTTTCTTAGCACAATTTGTTTTAGTTGACCTTAATGCGTCAGGTCTTTGACGTAGGGAAAGGCGGCTTGTCTTTGAGAGATTAGGTGGCCTGAAGGTACTGGAAGTGGTCAATGTGTGAAAGGTCCCAGATGGTTGGAAATAATTAAATGGCATGAAGTGGTCTTGTGGAAATTATTGTTTTAGAATGTAAAAATTTACCGCAGGGGGGGGGGGGGGAGGAATTGTACCCTTTTATTTTTAATTGGCTTTTGTTCTAAATGTGTGTTTAATAACTCAGATAAAAGTTGTTTTTCAAGGTCAGATTTAGTTGCCAGAATTTTGAATTTGTCAAAGTCGAAAACCTGTCAGTGAGGGTGTTTTAAAAGAGCTGTGGTGGTTTTAATATTGTTCATATCATACTAATGGTTGCTTGTACATTTTTTTTTTATCTGGTTATCATTTGAACTGCATTTGCTTCAGTACAGTCTTGATTGGCGCTTGGGAAATTATTTGAAGAAACCAAATTTTAAAATCTTTATATATTAAAATGGAGAGTTTTTTGTNCCATGTGGGAGTCTTGCTTCGGCACTCCTCGTGCTTCCAATTCCAGGCCAGAATCACCCCCCATGATCAAAACCCCTAATGTCATTGGCCTATAGGGTCCCGAGAATTCGCAAGGACCCTCCTTTGGCACAAAGAATAGTCTGCCTCCTCATAGACCATGAAGATACATATGACATAAATGACAAAAAGATTTTAATTATTAGATGTTTTTTGTTGGAGTTCTGTCAGGGTAGATCAAAAAAATACAATTAAAAAATGGCAAAGTTTAGGTTGACATTGTAAGCCATCTTCAGGGCTATCATGAATGCGAGAGGGGACGTCGTGTCACCAAGATCCCATATTCATGACTGAGAGGTAGGGTTTACAACTTGTGAGAAATTTTTTGGGTGATTGATCGATGTTGTCTATCTAGAAAAATCTCAGTATTACAAAGGGTGAGTTTGTTAGTCACATTTAAAGCTGACTTGCAGCGTTTCAGCTTATAAAGTTGTCCAAATCTCATATTTATAATATAGAAGCTTGTTCTGAGCCATGGGTGTCTCTTATCTATCATGAAGGTGAGAGAGGACGATGTGTCTCCTGGATCCTATGCTCAAGACTGAGATCAGTCATGAACATGTGATCCAAATGACATGACCCCCTTCATGATGGCACTGAAGATGGCAGGCTTACAATGCAAGCCGAAACGTTGGCAGATAATTAAAAATACATATTTTTTAAAACCGCATTTCTTCGGATCAACCTTGACCGAACCCCAAAAATTAAATATCTAATAGTCTCTATGGTCAAACACTCTATATAAAGTTTTAAGATACTTAATACCTAGTAAGTAGGCTTCAAGAAAATAACATTTGGAAGTCGGAAGAGCCTCTAACTGACCACAGTAACGCAAGTTATTTGAATTAATGAATGACTGTTGAACGATCATTGCTGATTGTGGCGTTCGTGGGGTCATCAAAAGGCCTTTGTTCTGATGAAGTGGTCAAGCGGAAGTGGAAAATAAATTCCTCCAATTTATTTCCAGTCCGCTCACTCGCTCGGCCGTGTGAGCTCGTGTCATCCTGCTTTAATTGACCCATTTATTTCCCTACGAGACCGCACAAAGTGGATAAATTATACTCAAATTTTCCTAACGAATTTCCTAAATAATAAGTGGTCGTGAGGAATCATAAATGGTTTCATGGTAAAAATGCAAATGAATACACCTATCTCATCGAAATTAAACTAATGACATATTTGAGTAATCTTTATAGTTCGTTTCAAAGAGTAACTATATAACGAATTTCCATCCATAAGAATTTCTCATTTCAAAGAATGAGTGAGTTATAACACGAACAGATTGAGAAATGTTTTTTTTTTTTTAAACACTAACATTGTATGTGTGAATTGAAAGCATGACCACAATAATAAGCATAGTCATATCATTAGTCAAACACATGTTTGAAAAGAGGTAATACATTGAATACCTCTTGAAAAGATAAAAGGTTATAACCAATAGATTATGGTGTGCCAGGCATCTGTCCAATGAAACATACCTATAAACAGACTGCTTGAATAATAATCAAATCCTTTATGCAAACCTTCACTGCCAAAAAAAAAATTATTTACAATTTAGGAGTTCTGGTGCATTTAATCCGAATCCTAAGGGTTAAATTTCGCATAATAACTCCTAATTTTTTTAAAACCCTTAGTAAATGAGTGATTTTCAGAGTTTCATTGCAATGAAATAAATATTTGTCCCCTAAACACTTTTAAACTTATAAAAAAAAAATGCAAAACTATTGTTTCAGGCGATTTAAGCCTAAAGCAATAGTTTTTAAACGTGATCATTCAAGTTTTATATTTAAAATTTGGGGTTTTAACAATAATATTGAGTTATTATCCATTAAAAAACAAACCAGGTTATGTATCTACGACACGGCTGTTGTCTTACTTACCTAAATCTGAATTTGCAAACAATTTCAACTACCACGCTAATATACTCCGATAATTGCACATTTTCTTTGGTGTTAAATATATTTTTCTACATATAATGGTTATTTATATACCTAATCAAAACTAATAACTTCTAAGAGGTATACATTTTCATATTTTATTAACTGTTTTATTTTATTTCTTTATGTTGAAACATTATAAATGGGTTTGAATATTTTTTTATTCTTTTTCAGAAATCGTATTCTTATGTGTGCCTTGGTCTTCAACTCTTATTCCTAATAGCGGTATCTTCTCAACTGGCGAAAGTCGTAATCGTATATTCAGAAGTATTGAAAATTCCCATGGTTCGATACTTCAAGCAAACTGTCATCATAACACTCACAGGTATGATCCACAGGTTTATATTAAAAATGACTAAGAATGCCATATTTAAACTAATTCTAAAGTAAAACAAGACTGAAATATAAGTAGGTTTATATATAATTATTACTGAATACCTGAAAAACAAAAATTAATTGAATTAATTAAATTTTAAGTTAAATAAATTAAATTTATTTGAAACTAAATAAAATAAGTTGCAGACAATATTGTTTCACTGCAATATTTCATTAAACAGTTAAGTAAACTATTTTCTAGCACCAATGGTATTCATTTACTTAATTGAGTAACAATTACCAGTGAGCTCCTAAAAAATATAAATTTTCAATAAATAGTCTTAAGAAGATATTAGTCAACACTCTCTTAGAAATCATAATTAATTATGTAATAACTTAAATATATTTCGCATTTCAATATTTGACCTAATGTATGTAAATGAATGCATGCAGAAAAAGAATGCATGTGCTTCTTCGTGTAAATATATTTATCTATTAAATTAAAATGTCTTTTATGTGTTATTAAAGAACTGTTATATCAATACAATCTATTTGTATTTCAAAATTCCCTATTATTAGAAACTATTAATTTTGTAAATTTTTTAAATATTGATGTCTTAAAACTATTATTTTTATCTTCGTGACAATATATTTTAGTAGTATGTATAAGAACATTTTGCAATGTTATAATAGTGAAAAAGAANCCCCCTCCGATCTCGACTTTCCGACCTTTATCTTCCCCCTTACAAATCCGCTGCATTTAGTCGCTCCTTCCTCATCAGATCCTCCAGGATCTGGAACTTGATGCCTCTCTCACTCTTCCTCGCTCGCATCCTTAAAATCCCAGCTATTTCAGCATCTCCTCTCTGTACAATTGGGTATCAAAAACTGCCAAACTAAACAATTATTGTTATCATGAGTAATTGTTATTTGATAGTTTTGAGTTTCATTGTCTTTTCTTGTATAGCACTCATTTTCTTTGTGTGCATCTATTTTTTTGTTATTGTATTTCTTAGTTTGTTTTTTTGATTGCTTATTTGTTTTATTTCTTTACTTGTAAATAGTATCATAGTAACGTTCAAAATTTTAAATATTATTAGCCTTTTCTTTATTTATACTTTTTAATTTTCTTGTTGCAACTAGGTCAGAATCAGCTATACTGTCAGCTGTGACCTTGTTATTCAACGGGAATTATGTTCCTGAATAAAATTTATTTTTCTTTCTTATATATATAAAGAAAAAATCGAATAAAGTAACTAAATAAGAAAATAAATGCAGTTAATGCATGCAAATACTATATCTGTTAATCCTCCATACGAACATTATGTATTGGTCTTGCTATGAAATAGAACCTCTAAGATAAAGGACATGCTAATTACATCTGACTATGTCGATGCCGGAGTGATGACCAACGTGTTGATCGCCATTCAATCCAGATCCTATCCTATCCAACCCGTACCATTTCTATGTACTGTATTTATAGTGCATTATGCCCTGTATGGTAAATTATTACAATATACTACACATTCCCTGGAACAGATTGAGAAATGTTTTTTTTTTTTTAAACACTAACATTGTATGTGTGAATTGAAAGCATGACCACAACCTATCGCTAACTTTAGAATAGATATTTTCTAACGGAAACCAGTTAATGAAGAAGGAAAGGCTTAGAGGAAGACTAAAATAAACATAATATCATTCCATAATTATTACATTTTTGTGTAATCCCACGTAAATTTTACTAATTTTTAGTGCAAGGGAACAGAATAAAAAATNCATTCAATCCAGATCCTATCCTATCCAACCCGTACCATTTCTATGTACTGTATTTATAGTGCATTATGCCCTGTATGGTAAATTATTACAATATACTACACATTCCCTGATTTCTATTTTTTTTAAATATATCCCTTAACTTTAACTTAAAATTAAAGCAAGAGGTCACAATTTAAAAAAATACCATAAAGACAAATGCATACATAAATACACTAACATTTAAGTTTCTTTTTAAATCAAAAATTGATGAGTTCTTTATTGGTTGAAATCAATTAAAATATTAGGCGTTTTTTTTTTTAACGAAATGCTAAATTTCGTTTAAAAAAAAAAACTTTTATCAATAAAATTAAAATTTTCTATATAGCTAAACCCCCACCTCTAGTTATTTAACTTTGCTTTAAAACTTTTTAAAAAAATATTTCTTTCGCAGAAATCTGTGTTTCATTACAAAATATATTATGTATGGTACGTAGAAATAAATATATTTTTGTATTGGCACTTGACATTTCACTTAATTCTCCACTTCTGTTTATGCTATTTTTCTCCGGAAAGTTATAAAATTACTTTTGAAATTGATATGATAAATTGCACTGGGAAAAACAATCATTTGCACTCTCCACAACATAAATTTATAGCTCAAATAAATCCATTATTTTTGTCAGATAATTTTATTGGTAGAAAAATACATTGCGAAAGCTAGGAAAAAGAAAGCAGTCTCCTGCAATGGAGATTTAGAGAACGAAATCTGTTCATAAATTTCATTTTTTAAATAAATTGATTAATATATAGAAACACAATTTAAACTTGACCCTTTAATTTTTATGTTTAAGGATTACGCCTGAATTTGAGAACATTATGGTACTTTTTTAAATTGTATTTCCTGTGATAAAATTACCATTTAATAGAAATGGTATAGTGCTAAACACTATTTTAAATTGGAAAATAGTTGAATTTTAGATGTTAACTATAAGTCAGAGATAGATCTAATTTATTTTTGGATATAACATTCCAGTTTTGGTTACAAAGTCTTCTTGGTATTACCATTACTAAAAGTACCAAAAGCTTGCTTTGGGAAATGAAACTATAATTTTCAAGTAGCACAAAGCACTCAGAAAAACTTCATGTGTTAATTGCATCTCTATCGTAAATTTTCTCTCGTGGTTAACAGATAAGAGAAGACACAGAGTGACTCATTTCGAACGAGAATGAGTACATTCATGAGATGAGTAAAGTTTTCAGTTACGCCGACCAAATAACTCTTAGGCAACAAATTCATTAACCACCTGTGACCATAAGTTACTACCCCTTTTAATGATTCATTTAAATTTCTGAAAGAAGCAGGAAGGTGTTTCGAATTTCCCAAGAAGGAGTAGTCTGACGACGGCCTGTTTGATCTCTTTAGACACCTGTTCATGTATATGAAGGCTAACAAAGGTAGTGGTTTCCATAATGACTGCAGAGTATAAATGACAGAAATGACTTCAAGGAAAGCTTTTGATGTTTATTTCCCCAGAAGCTTTATTATATTTCCAATTGGCTAAATACAAAATATACAGAAAGAAATTTACGCACAAATAGATCTTGTAAATAATATATATGTAGAGCGGTTTGCCCTGCGATAAATGTAAATGTATCCATAAATTCTTTAAAATAAAAAAATTCTCTATATGTAATAAATTTCAAAATTTACCTTGAAGTCGATTGTTATACTCCATAATTTTGCAAGACTCTAAACAATTGTATGCAATGAGTGATTTATTAAATGCTATAACTTTTAAAAATTTATATTCGGGGAATTTAAAAAACATTAAATAAAATTAACAAATATGTGAACCTAAATTTTTTATTGTGGTCATTGATAAAGCATTTTAGGCCTCCAGAATTGTTTTATAAAAACAAACATACAAACACACACAGATATTACATATATAAAACTTCGTAAGCATAGCCATTTGTATACAAATACGAGTGGTGGCATTATATAGGCAGAGCTAACAGAGCATGGGGTGCGTGGTGAGAGGGAAGTTTCTTATGTGGGAAAGGGAGTAAGGAAGAGGGTATTTCATAGGAAGGGGGTGTTTTGGATGGGAGTGATTAAAGGGAGCCGTTACATACACATAGAAACAAACCCTTTTTAACTTTAACACAAATATTATATTCTCCCCATGCACACTAACTTATGAAATATTCTAATATAACACCAATCATCAATGAGCATTTTTTGCACTCATCTTGCCCAGCTAGCGAGGCGTGTTCCCCGAACTTACCCCCATCTATGATGCTAGAGAATTCAATCCCATTCAATCCAGCCAAAAGAATTGCCTCCTTCCCCTTCAAAAGCACCCCCTTCCTTCCAATATCTTACCCCTCGACGCTCCACATCTAACATCTATGTCCTTTTAGTTTCCCTATCAGAACACCACTCCGTTTTATCATTTTCATCAAACTACTATTACCTCTTAAAGCACTAGTGTTTCTGTAACACTGTTTAAACATCTTCTACATTTATTATATTTTCATCAGGTTTCTTTCTACACAGTTCTGAAATAAGACTAAAGGTCTGACCTCAGCATCTTAGTTCACAAACTATGTTTTTATTTAAAACTCGGTTACTGAATCTCGAGCATTTTCTGCGCTATGATAGCAACGCTTAACTTACATTACTTACGTATATTTACATTTTCTATTTTATAAAAGTGAACGGTAATAATTTATTTTTTAATAACGCGATGCATCTGTCAAAATATTCAAAGGGAGAAAAGTCAAAGTCAGTTTTCTTCTGTCATGTAAACGCTCATAATGTAATAAATACAGAGAGTGTAGTGAGAAAATTAGAGTTATTAGTTTTGTAAATATTCTTTTGAAGTCACTCATTTATGCCCACCTTTAATGAAATTTGCTACATTTATGCAAATCATTGATATGGAAGCTTTATTTAATTTTATTTTTAATAATTTATGCTTAAAGTACTAGTGCAACTTACTAAAAAACTATTAATTATAATTAAAAGTTACTTAAAATGTGTATAGTCAGTTGAGTGGCATACCATTTTCAAATATATTGCTTTATGTTATATAAGCTATGGTTAAAGATTGTCCAGATATCATACAACCTTCAGTAGGACAAGCAATCCTGGCGCTGAGGGTTTATTATTTAGCAATCCTGGGTAAGCATTTATCGATAAATAAAAGCTTGTTCTGAGCCATCGAAGTTTGTAATAAAGTAGTAACCTTTAGAAAGCTCTCCCTTCATGATCTTAAGTGCTTAAAGGTAAGGAAACACTAAAATAAAAAAAATTGAAATAAACTTGCTGTAACGAACTAAAAAATCCCAAACAAATCTCTCCGCTAAGCCAGTGTCTCTTCTTAGAGAATAAAGATTTTGGTAAATAATCTAAATGGTTATTATGACTACCAATGAATATAGAACTATCATACTTTCTATTATCCGTTTCATTGGTTTCTGCAAACCATCCTTGTGGCCGAACACATGTGTTCTGGCACTGTCTGTAATCAACTGTTGACAACTAGTTCAATACAGACAGTGACAGTGAACACATGTATTCGGCCACGAGGATGGACAATGTCCGAAAGCGCTTGCCAACAGAAGATGGTTTGCAGAAACCAATGAAGACAGATAATAGAAGGTATGATAATTTAACTTTTGCCTTAAGATAAAACACTGTTAACCTAATGAGGAAAAAATTGCAATATTTTGAAAAAAGTCTTCCTATAAGAAGACATATTTATTTGTGTTAGAGTTTCGCTTGATCTTGCCTAGGTCTATGTGGGGTTTGCTGTGTATGCAGCTCGATAGTGGAAGTCTACACTCGCCAGGAACCCTGGTGGTGGTTGCGACTCGGATCGCCATCCTTCTACGTGGCTGTAGTCTACGTTGCAGCTCTCCTGTCCATGGAGTTCGTTGTGGGCACAGACCTCGCCTGTAAGATATCGCGGAGGGCCACGGCTAAGACCAAGACTTCATTCAACACCAGGTAAGTCAGGCGTTGCCATCAAGAACTTTCTGTCAATAGACTACATATTAGTTTCATATAAGCCATCTCAATGTAAATACAGCCACTTAAATATAAACATACTTAGAACGTTACTTAATCTAAATATCCCCTCCCTACTCTGGCTGATTGGTTGTCAGTGTATTTTTACACATTTTCAGTGTATTTTAGTTACATTTCCTCTCATTTAACGTAACTAAATACTGTATGTTAACAAAATATTGCATCTTATAGAGAAACGTTAACTCCTTTTGTTTAACACAAATAACACTAAAAACAGTATATATCACATAATATTTTGTTACATTCAATAGGACAAGTATCTTAATAATTGATCTAGCATAACAACCTATGGCTTGAGTTGATTTCGGGAAACTATGTTCCGGCAAATTGCCATCAACGAAAGAATAATCATTTTGTCAAAAATAATTATATAATAACAAGTTCTGCTATTTTGGCAATGAGTGAAGTAAGTTATTGAATTAAAACATCAATAAAATTTGTTCAGATCAAACGTTTCAATTTTGCTGAATTTTTCTGGAAGAAGTCAAGAAGTATCAGCTTATAAAATCAAAACTGAAATGACATCTTAAACATTATTTTTTCTCCAACGATCATATTTATTAGAAGACGAAAGTATTAGTATTTTTTAATAATTATTATGGACTTCTATACAGACTCATGAATAAGAAATCCTTATCTTACGATAGAAAACAAACTGACGCACTACAAAACCTTATTACGACCAGTCTGGACTTACGGAGTAGAAATCTGGGGGGCCGCTAAGCCTTCCAACATCCAAGGAATCCAGTCCTTTCAATCCAAAACCCCGAGGATAATTGCAAATGCTCTCTATTACGTATCCAATTCATCCCTTCACCACGATCTTAATATTCCTTTTGTTCAAGACTTGATTTCTCCCAGCTTCACTCTTTTCCACAGTAAACTGCCATACCATCCTAATCCACAAGCACCGACCAAGTCTTCCAACTCCAATCCTTACAACCCTCCCCGTCGACTGAAACGAAGATGGCCCCGTGACCTCCTGGGAACATAGTCTGTAAATAATTTGAGAGTGGTGTCATTGGTAACCTTCTCTCCTCGTGTGATTGACATTAAATGTCATTTTTACTTCATTGTGTTCAAATTACAAAATGTTTTTATTTAACTGAATGTAATAAGTAATTACAAATTTAATAAAAATAAATAATCTGTGAAACATACTGGAACACACACACTTCATTAATAGTTCCCAATGATTTAAAGACGTATATGGAAACCTTACCTTCTACTAAGATGATTTTAGTTGGGGTTCGGTCGAGGTAGATCCAAAAAAACACAAATTAAAACAATGTATTTTTTTAATTTGTGTTTTTTTTTATCTACCTCGACCGAACCCCAACTAAAATCATCTTAGAATAATATCTACGGTCAACAAACTCTCATTTTGAACTTACCTTCTACTATGAGAAAAATTTGTTTTCCGAAGAGTATAAAGTGAACAAATTTGAAAACTGTCAATTCTTCGTATTTGTTTGGTCACGAAGAGTATTATAAATTATTAATCTTAAGAATTATATTATGAATAGTAGAAGAAGAAAATTTAATTTCTTAACCTTTATATTATGTAACAATAATATGAAAAGTTTAAGAAAATAGTATTGAGTGTAACTTTGAGTCTTATATAGGCATTAATAACTTTAAAATATACAAAATAAATTTGGTATTCAACTACTTATGGAATATGTTTTTTCGTAAATAAGGTTTAGAATAAGAGGAAATTTATTTTTATAACTTTAGTGTTCTACAACATTTTCATTGACAAAGCTTTGTAGAAAATATATTTAACTATGAATAATGACGACTTTCACTGATTTTCCCAAACGCGCATTCCAGATTCACCTTTAGTGATCGTACGCTTTTACTCTCATTTCCTTTTGCATCCTTGCAATGACATTACAAATTTCATCTGAGGCCTATATAAATTCTCGTATCCAGACGACATTAAGTATCTTTTTCGTTGAATAAGAATAAATTTGGAGGCCAGGATAGTGTTCTAACCACACACCTTCTTTAGTGAGCCGTGGTTCGTATTAACATGTGATTCCCACGGGGCCTCTGTAGTATATTCCGGGATTTTAAAAATATTTTTATAATAAATCTTGGGAAATCTATTTAGTATACATAATTCACTACTTGACGACCTTTTATATAATCACATTAGAACTTTAATTATTATTAATAATTTGTTTCCTTTCAAAATTATTAAATCCTTTGTTCATTGTCCCTTTATAAAGATATAGGATATTTCAGTTTTGTCTGACTTAATTAAAATATACTCATACATTCGACAAACAACTGACAAACAAGTTGTGCCATTGTTTCAGATGAACTAACTAATTTTGAAGCTGGCAAACAAGCAGGTGCTCTCAAAGTTTTAAAGTCAGGGACGTAGTGGCATCGCTACAGCTGCGGTTAATATTAATTCAGCTGGTGCGAACGAATCCTAGGCATGCTCTCGGCTGATCCAGGAGCGGTGAATATATTTGTATGCCTTATGTATTCGAACTAATGACGAGACTCAGCAAGGGGTCTTCCTACAAAAGAACATGGGTTCTATCTGACTTCTCTTTCCCTATCTACAATTCAAAGAGGCTCTCGCAGACCTGAAACCCTTTCAGATTAGACATTTGCATGGGCTGACTCGGATTCATTCAGTACAGCTTCCACATCACCCTTTTGACCTTGCACAATCAGAGTAATAAGTTGAATAATTGAATTTAATTGCCTTATAACTTTAGGGTATTCAGGAGTCGTGGAGGACTTTCAGCTAGGTGAGACAGTTATGATTCATTGCCTTAGAGCGAATTCAACTATGCAGATTGCATACTTAGTCTCTAGTTGGAAATCTATCTGCATAACTAATCTTAAGATCCATTAGTCTGATATCGATAAAGCAGGGTCAAATTTTAGTACTTAAAACTTAGCAAGACGTATAAGAACACCCTTCAATCGGTCTGATTTTGCTGAAAAACAAACTCGGCTCTTTTTTTCAGATGTCATGATGAAAAACATCTATGGTGGCTTATAGGCTGGTTGATAAGAAGAATATTCTCATATATCATTTGAATCGTACAAAGAGCCAGAAAAAAAATCTCAGCCGGGAATCGAACCCGGGTCTCCCACTTGCTGGGTGGGCATGCTTCCACCGTGGGAGTTATCAAACTCCCTGGGTGGTGCAATCGGTAGCATAGCCGCCCGGCAAGTGGAGATCCGGGTTCGATTCCCGGCGGAGGTAGTAAGACTTTATTCTGGCTCTCTGTACGATTCAAATAAATGATTATATGTAGGATTACTTTACCACACTTATCATCATGATTGGTATTCTCATATTTAGTTCAGCAATAATAGTAAAAGCTAATAAGTTCAAATAGAGAGTTTTTTTGTTGTTTTTTTACCGTAGAGATAGTTAATAAAAAATTCTTGTTAGGGCTAACATGAAGGCGAGAGGGGACGACTTTCCTCCTGGATCAAATGTTCATGATTGACAGTTATGTATATTGACAAGCTCATCATCCAGTGAGGAAGATCCAGTATCTTTATCATAGATACCACGACTGCACCTACTCGCATGTTATCTACCAATCAAAACGCTCTGGAAGCCCGACGAAATGTGTTTAGCTGTCCAGAGAGAATCAATTTCCGCCCTGAGTGTTGGTGCTAGCGTTGGATCAGTTAATTTACCTTGTTTACGTTCTGAAGTGATTTGGTCATGAGTGCACACTTACATGGCGTCATCTTGCTTGGTCTAAGTGGACTAGTGGTCTTAAACTCAAGCTTTAATGAAAAATAAATGATAGGCCAAGAACGTAGAGTGGGTTTATAATTTATCTTTTTATTTAACGAAACATTTGATTAGTAAATTGAGTGTAAATACACATGAAAGTAGAGAATAGTAATACATATGTACTAAAAGAATTAATATGTTGAACAACAAATTAATCATATAACTTAGAAAATAATAAAAACACTTAACTTAAAAAGTAATTCTTAAAAATATGTTGACAATTAAATAACATAAATAACTAAAGAAAATATTTTAAAAAATGTTTATACTTTCTTGAAAAATTGTCACTGCAGTGTTTTTATAATTTGTAATAAAAGTAACAGGGTGTAAATAACGTAATACAATGTCAAGTAAGGGAAAATAAAAAATAAATAAAATGATTGAGTGTTCTTCCCTTGATGGAGGAAGTAGTCGCTGTCAGACAATTGAAAATATATATTTAAAGGATTTATATTTATTTAATGATGATTTGGCAAGAAATATGAAGCCATTTCCTCTTCAGGGGACGTGGTGAACTGTCGTAATTGGTAATGCTAGATAGGTTATGGGTTATGGGATCGGAATACGAAAAGTTGGAGTGGAATTTAGTGATACGAGTATATGTAAGGGAGGAGTTTAACGCATGGGATTTCTCGTTTATTGAGGAGAGTGGAGTTTTCCGCATAATACGTAACATTGTATATGTTTCAAAAGACTGATTATCTGGATATTGGATTGTTTGGCAGTCTCTGTCGTAATTTCTGTACGCCCAAGAAGGTCTAAATGGTAACTTGTAAATAGTGAGTTTGTTGTAGGCTGATATCCGGTTTAATAGTCAATTATGTTGTCCCAGTCTCCTATTTATTTCCTGTTGTACAGTTTATTTATGTGTGTTTCACGAGTTGGGAGTTGCGATGTAAGTCTAGCAATTTAAGGTCATTAGGAATGAGAATAGGAATTTCATTTAAGTAAACTCTGCCAGATTGTAGCTTTTTTAGAGTAAATTATATATGACAGCATTTTACCTTGGTAACATTGATGGCACAGTGCTAGAAACATCGCTGAATAACTATAGTATGCACAATATTATAATGATAGTTATATGAATAATAAAAATATAATTATCAAATTTCGAAATAGAAAAAAAAAAAAAAGAATTAATGGGGTTACACCGGAAACAGGATCTAAGCTAAGGTGATTTTTTGTCTTTATTTAAGGTGGGAATAAATAAAAATAAACTGCTAAAATGGCGACAAAAAGCGAAGATAACCATTATTGTAAAGGCAAATACCCCAGTGGATGGCATAAGGGAGGGGATTAGAGGGAAGTACTCATCATAGTTTATATATATATACATATAACCTTAATTGAAATAAACTATAAATAAATAAACCCTAAGAAATAATTGAAATAAATCCTTACTTCATAAATGTAATATAGCATTAGAGTTTTTTTTAGGGACAGATTTTTGAAAAAGTAAACAGGAAAAGCCATGGTTAGGTTAAGTCATGGTTACTAGGATCTCTCTCTGACTACAGGTCTACCCATGACGTCACCAGAGATGGGAATAGTAGGAAATTCGCTGAAAGCGTATGGGACCCCTCTGCAAACGAAATTCGCTCCAATGACGGGACCAGGGATGGGTTGGGCATAGTGGTATGTTACTCCGGTAAATTCATCTTGATTTAAAAAGGCAGGCTCAGAGGTGGGAATTTTTAGCGGAAAATTATAGGTCCACCATTTTCTTCATTTGCGTATGCCAGAACCGTCTTTTTCACCCCTCTAATAAATATTCAATATCTTTTGAATTTCATTTTATTAAGCTTCTGTCTATGTTTTTTACAATTAAAATGTCTTCAATGTCCGGTTTCCCTAAGTTTCCAGTAAGCCCTCCTAGTATTATTAAACCCTTTTTTTAAAACAACAACCTACTTTTAATTATATTTTCATACATTTAAATTATCTAAAATGATCATAATGATGATAATTCAATAAATAATTTAAATTTAAAATAATTTAAGTTAAATGTGGTTGATGGTTAGTTGGCCGTCTCGAATATCATGTGAGAATGGTCGGGGTTTCGGCCAGGAAGAAAAAAATATATACACAAAAATTTGGAGTAATATTTTTATTTATGCCAACGTTTCGGCTTAGCTAGTAAGCCATCATGCAGTTGTTTTCGGCAGTTTACAATGTGAACAACCACCCTGGGGAGATTTCTCCACTCAACGCCATTGCCCTGATGATGGCTTACTAGCTAAGCCGAAACGTTGGCATAAATAAAAATATTACTCCAAATTTTGGTGTATATATTTTTTTCTTCCTGGCCGAAACCCCGACCATTCTCACATAATTTAAGTTAAAATGAAAACTAATAGAAATAGTATAAAAATAATGTTAAAAATAACACATTAACTATAAAAAATAAACATTGAAACAAAAGTAATAAAAGTTTATGAAGAACAATCTATTTTACTTCGTAAATACGACATTAAATCAGATAATACGAAAAATTAAATTTATCTGTAATGAACCATATGTACACCGTGATTAAATTGAAGTTATCTACTTTCTTATTCATAAAATAATGTTGAAGTTACATTTAAAATTAACCCTAATTAAAAAATTTAATCATTACATCTGTATTTTTCCAACTTATGTTCTAGTACATAAAAATTGAGAGAAGATAATTGAGAAATCTTCTAGTTTCCTCATGAAATTCAGATAAGAACTTAGTTTTTTTTTTTTACAGGGAATGTTCTAGAAAGACAGAGATATATTTTATAAAAATAGAAGACGCTCCTAATTCCCTTCACCACCCTCCGTGACGGGACAGGCGGTGGGATGACAGAAAACGGAGTGGTGGGGGGAGATTTATGGCCCCCTTACGGGAGGTTTTAAATGAAATTTTGCGACACAAAGAATATACTGATGGCTGCTTTGTCCTGGATACATTACTTTGGTTGAGCCAGTAGCGAAAATGGTTGAATTTCTTTTAATTTTGTCCTTTATCTTTGATGTTTTACTGTAATTCACTACGACACAGTAAAATAAAGAAATGTTCTACACATTCTATAGAGTTCATGAAAAAACTTGGTCACTGTTTCATTCAATATATTTTGTTGAACCGAATGAGTTTTCTAAGAGGATTGCGCGAATGTAATGGACCAATGATAAATATTATAGAAATAATTTGTCTCATTTAAATCAATGAAAAATCCATACTCAAAAGTGAAGAATTTTTATTCATATATAATTACGCCTTCAAAACAAAATATCTGACGCTAAAGCTTTGTTTCATATGTTACTGATTTCACATTAAAAAAAAGATATATGTAAAAAATTTAACGAGACAGAACTTGTATGCCATAGAGAAAATAATTTAATAATGTGAAATCACTATTGCTAGTTTAAGAATATTTGTAAGGGGATCAGTGAGTGAAGTGTTTTACCTTCATAGTTATATACTAACAGTATTATAAACACACACATGCAAGCATAATAAATTTACTGTAAATAACAGCAAACGAGTCCGTGGTGCAGTTGAGTTCTTGTTGTCTGATTTTAGTGTGTTCATTCCAGTTGAGTCAAGGTATGGTAAATCTACCTGAAATACATTAATCATTTTCTTATACGAATATAGTTTTTATTAACAGATTTATAGTACATTTTTAATAATGTATGTTTGGTTGGTTTTAAATTGTAAAATATGAAAAGATATCAGAATCAGAACATTTTGTACGAAGTGTGGGAAGAGTTTCATGTAACCTTTGTGGTCCTGCAATAGCACAGCGTCTTATCTTTTGCCATGAAAAATCTAAAGGATTATCTCAACCAATGTGGTTTTTTTTTCTTGATGATGAGTAAGTATTGGCTCTCATTTTGGTCGATTGTTGGTAGCTTCCCTTTTTAGCACTTATGCTCATGGAGAGAGGGGCTATCTAAAGGTTGCCACCCCATTCTCAACACCCATGACTCAGGAACAGCTTTTGTTTTCTACAGAAAAGCTTGCTCTGGTCGGGATTTGAACCCGCAGCGTCAGGATTGCGAGATCCGAACGGATCCCCATGCCCCTTTGGTCGATTTAAAAGTATTCCTTTTGTGCTCCTGAAGAACACATTACCACAGTTGTAAAGAATTCAGACGCTTTCTCTAGAGTGCAGTGAGTCTTTATTCTTCGATAAATACACCCTTAACGATAATTTCTCCTCTGGGCACTTACAAGACATATTGCTGTTGCAGGACTGGTTTGCATTTTTTTATTAATTTTTTTTTATTAATCTATTTAAAAATATTTAATTTTCCAATTAGAATGGAATTGGAATGCAGCCGAGTTGCACCAATGCAGATTAAGTCATGATTGTATGTTTTATCTGAGAGGCTTACCCCTCTAATGATCGCTGTCCTTAATTGAGCTGTTTGTTTAGTGCCAGTTGGTTGCGGAGGACTCGAACTGCTAATTGCACAATTAAAAATGAAGAAGAGCACAGAGCGTGGTCTGTAAAGGCCATTACAAATGCATTCCAGTCCCCGAAATCCGCGGGTGGCTCCCATGGGGGATCTGCGGCTTACGATGAATAACTTATGCACTTCCCAGGGAGAAGGCCTGGAATTATTAAAATTACCCCAAAGTCCTGGTGTCGGGGCGACATTCCTACACGCTTGCTTTTTTCCAGGTGTCTAGCCACATGTTCTCCGGACAGTGTAAATGTTTAGGTACCAGCAAGGGTTCAGTTTATTCCTCCTGAATAAAGAGAGCAATCATCTATTCTTCATTGACTTACTGTTCAAGTTTGACATTTAGAGATAAATAATACTTGGATTTATTGGACACCATTAAGTCAAATAATATTGTGCTATCTCTCAGCTGTTCTGCAGTCTGAAAATAAATCTAACGTCTCCCAACGAATAAATCAGATGGAAGCGAACGAATAAATGAATCATCCCCTGTTAAAATTGAAACCATATTGAGCTTTCTCAAGAATTATTAGGGGCACGAATTGATCGTACTCTCTGCACAACTAGGACGCTCGGGATAAAGATTATTTTATAGTTTTAGATGTTCTGTCAATTCATTTCTCCTTGACGTCTCTCTGCGATACTTAGTTTTGCTTAAGTAGCATTTAAATGGGGAAACACACGAGTTTGATGGACAAATTCCTCTGCCCCAATCAATAATTCAAATGCTCATTTTACCCTCACTATAAACCATAGTAACCAAATTTTCTATACATTAATTAGTGTTAGTCAATTGGATTGAAAATTCTAGTCTAATTAAAGGGTAATGAATTATTAAATAATTTAGTTTTGTTGTGTGTCTAGTTGAGAAGATAGTAATGTTCGAAATTTTTAAAAATTATATTAAAACATATATAAGAAGTCCAATATTTACAAAATGTAATAATAGTTTAAACCTATTGGTAAAGGATAGTTACATTTGTTTTATTTTTACCTTTTGTTACTTCCACACTCTTTAAGTCAAAGGTAAGAAAATAGAAGTGATCGGGCAAAAAAATCGAAGTCAAAATTTTGAAGGTTTAATTTATTTTGAGAACACCAAAATTGTTATAACACACTTAGCCGGCTGTATACGCGCGCGTTAACAAATTTTTTCAAACTGCAGAACGGAATAAGACGACATTTTGAGGATTTATAAGTGCAAATAAGACTCATATCCATACTTTCTTTTTGACAGCATTTTAATAGAAATACATTAGGGGTCTGTTCTGGGAGCATAGTTATTCGAGAACTTCATTAGTGTATAGGAAAATATTGATAAATAAATTATATTGACTTATGAAATGAACCTATTGTAGTAATAGCAAACTCTAATATACTGTATAATGTCACAAATATTATTCTTTTGTGGCATTTAATCCAACGTAAATCTTAAGAATTTTTATTGCAAGGGAACAGAATAAAAAATCTAACTGTCCCAGCTAGGACACAAACCTGTATCTCCTGCGATCAGGGCCGGTGTATTTTCCATTTACGCTACCGAGACAAGTCTTGGTTCGGGTCCTGGCTGGGTCAGTTAGATTTTTTATTCTGTTCCCTTGCACTAAAAATTGTTAAAAACTGTATAATGTCTTTCTCCTGTTTCCTTACTTGTACAGTAAGTTGTAAATATTTTATATTATTGGTTTATTATTTACTTATTCTTGTTATATTTATCGAAATTAGGTATGAATCAGCTATATTCTCTGCTGTGACCACTTTGTTCTTCATGAGAACTAAGTCCAGGAATATAGCTTATTTATTATTTTTCTACTCAAATTTAGAATCTCATTGAGTACTGAATATTTGCTAGATACATGTAGATATGATGTTATAACAGTGATCCTTGGACAACCCAATTTTTCTTAATCTTGGAAAGTCTTTTTCATTTTAATTATTTAATGTATTTCTGTGAATAACTCTCTTGAATAAAACTCGATTTACTTTTTTTTTTTATTTTATAAAATAATTTTTAAGTAAGTTCAAATAGTTTTGATGGGAGAAGGGAAGGGGCACAACCATTCTAAAAGTTATTTAGAGGCAACGATTGTATAAATAAATAAATATATATA
>KZ809487.1:8095-26818 GCA_000696205.2 Oncopeltus fasciatus
TATATATTTAGCTTCTCAAATCCGAGACTAATATAAAAAAATAAAAATAACATAAATAAATAAAAATAAGGTTTTCCACACATGATAGTCCGTATGGAATGTGCTGACACTAGTCAGCTCCGACACAGCTGCTCAGCGAAAGGGGGTTGCATGCTAATCGGGGTATCTCAGCGACCTAGCCCGAGGGTTAACACAATATACATATACAACAATTAACTGTCACACAAAAAAGCTCTATAAGCAATTGGTATAAAATTATAGTGGCACCCACTTTTATCTCCGATGGAGAAATGTATACGCCGTTGCCTTGGGGAATCATAAATAAAGATTCATATCTTTGTCCAATACTACTAAAACTTAGTAAAAAAAAAAAATGCTTAGTTAACTTTGTCAATCAAATAATAATATACCCTACAAATTTTTTGCAAGCATCCTTTAAGCACTTTTTTTTTTTCCTAGAAATATTTCAGTTTTAGGCATAGAGCATTTCAACGTGAGGCCATCTTCAGGCGTTAAGAAGGAGTAACGAAATTGTGAGGTGTATGTTCAATCTCACCGAGTCAACATCTTCACCCCTCACTAAGCATCTGAATATTGCCTGACGTTAAAAAGTTTTTGCTAAAAGTGGAATATTTGTAGGAAGAACAAAAATAGTTGGTATTGCTTGAATGTGGTTACCCCCGCTCCATCCCCTGTATAGGCGAATTAAAATACTTATAATAAAATTTACATTTTCAAAATGAAAGTTCAATCAGAAAGGCTATCCGTGCACTCATTAACTCATCATGTTTCGTTGAATGCTCATGGCTCAACATCTGCCTGTACTACGAAATGCACCTTATTTCAGTTCTTGCCCGTCGATATCAAATTGCTCCAGAGTAAAAGTTCCCGATGAACACATGTAATCAATGTGGTAAGTAAGCAACCATTATCAGTGCACCGTTTAAAACTACGTGATGCACACGATGAGCTTCTTCGATGTATCCATTCATTCATGTCTGAAAATAATTACTTCGAATTACCTAAAAGCTTTCAAGGCAAGATAAGATACATAAAATTAAAAAAAAGGCATAGAAGAAAAGAGTACTTTCCCTAATTTGAAGGTCTCTGAGAACAAACTTCCACAAAGGAGACATTCTGTTATCAGACATCCTGTTATCAGACATCTTAAGAAGCTTCCCAGCAGAACGGAACTTGCTGGACTGTTTTTTCCTCCCTTGTCTCCAGATCTCTGTGGGCAGAGTAATTTCTTCCCCCTTGCAAAGCTCTGCCACGAAACTGTGGGAAAATCGCGGATCGCTTTGCCTGTCGCCACCCAAAGAAAAGTACCCAGTCCTTTTCCAGACAATGATTAGAGTAGATTGTGTACAAACATTTCTTGAACCAAATCAAGCCATCGATTGTTATGTATTTTAGTCACTATTTGTCGCGTGACTAATGTTTTTTTTGTTTTGTATTTAACTAATAATTTTCAAAGAATAAAAATAAAATTAATCTCATTGGTTGGACTTTTGAAAAAACAATAAAAAACCCCTCAAATGTGGGAACCATCCATATTCACATAAATCGTCTCAAAAGCTCCTGGTGCTCAAAGACTTGATCAATAGATCTTGTCACTCTTGGAATAATAATATTTATATCTATCAAACTAAATTATAAAAATACACGTAAATGTACTTCTAAAAAGCAAATAATATGGTTACCACATTATTTTAATTAATAATATTAATTTTATATTGTAAATATAAGTATGTCATTGTTAAACAAATTTTTTCACTATTCGCTAAGTTATTCTTCCTGTAATATTTTGAAACCGATATTGGTTGGAAGACTGGAACGCATTTCTTGAATGGAAACAGTTTGTATAGTTTGCATAGAAAGCACGAATAGAAAGCGTCAATACCGAATTTGATTTTAGTATTTTAAAAAAAAATATATATTGTACTTTAAAGGAAAATGTTCAAATGGAGATATTTTTTTACCGTAGATATTATTAGTGAATGTTTTTTGTTGGGGTTCGGTCAAGGTAGAGCCAAAGAGATACAAATTAGAAAAATGTGTACTTTTAAAATTATCTGCCAACGTTTTGGTTTAAATTATAAGCCATCTTCAGGGCTATCATGAAGGTGAAAGAGAACACCTTGTCACCAAGATTCCACATTTTTTAGAGGAAAATCTGCACAATCTTCCATTTACTTTTGAGAGATGCCTTATTTTTTTCCCCATATAGTTAAAATTAAATTACGTACACAAACAGTCATTCTTACATTTTAAGCTCATCTATACAAGATTTACAATAGTCAAATTGAGAGTGTACATGTACTTTTTATAAAAATNCGCTTTTTTTGTTTTTATTATATTATTATTACAGTAAAATTCACATAAACCTCTCTTCAAAAAAATTTTTAGCCAGTGTCAGGAAAAAATTAGCTATATTGAAATATACTAGAATTTAGAGAAAGTTATATATTTATTTGGTATATGATGTTTTACACAAATTAATGTTTCCAAGCAACCAAAAAAAATGTGAATGTCAATAAATTACCAGACCACTAAGGACAAATACTGTTAATCTATATAAAATGTTAACACTTAGTAGTAAATTATGCGACTCATTCAAAGTATTTGCTTTCACCAGCCCATTTTCATATTACCAACGATTTGGTTTGTTAGGAAACATTCCAAACTGAATATTTCCTAACAAATGCTTATATAATACTTATGTTAATTAGGCCCCCTAGGAAGGTGACAAATTTAAATGCAAAATGTAATAAAAACCAATTAACATCAACAAGTAAATTGATCTATGTCAGAAAGGCCCCTTTCACTATGTCATCTTCTGGAGCCTTCAACACATTTCACAATGACATTACGAAAATGAGTCGTTTAATTTGCATAATATATTTTTGGAAACTCATTTTGAGATTTAAAATTATACGTATGTAGATGTATGATATGTTAAGGGAAGGAAAGCTATCGTAAACTTATCGTACGGTTTCTAATGCATAAAATAAGTTGATTTCTGTTTTAGACATCACTACCTTTTCCATATCTATGGAAATGTCTATATTATACTATATAATATAGACATTTTGATTTTATGTAGAGGATACTACAAATTCATTAGGTATGAGTAGTTTATTTATTATTTATTACACTGGTAATTGTAGTTTATTTTTATTCTATTTTTTTTAACTCGATTACAATTTTCTTAATTTTTACGTTTTTATTCTGAATTTTTTTTTCCATTATAGGATTTTAAAAAAACTGCCAATTTTCTGTACTATTCTGTTAGATTAAAACAGTTTACTTTTTATGAAAATAACTCTAAAAAGTAATATACAGCATACAACAAAATGAAACTTGAGTTTCTAAAGATTTAAGAAAACCAATTAAGAATTGTGGATTTACTAATTACTAATTAATATATATCATTACCCACATTATAATATTATTTTTATTACGTATTAATAAATTAGAAAATTTAAATTTCTGAACTATTCTGTTAGATTAAAACAGTTTACTTTTTATGAAAATAACTCTAAAAAGTAATATACAGCATACAACAAAATGAAACTTGAGTTTCTAAAGATTTAAGAAAACCAATTAAGAATTGTGGATTTACTAATTACTAATTAATATATATCATTACCCACATTATAATATTATTTTTATTACGTATTAATAAATTAGAAAATTTAAATTTCTGAATTTAGTAAATATATTCCTTTTAGCCTCAGATAATGATTACAATGTAAGGCGAAATTCTGTTGACATAAAATAACGTTTATTTTAAACCAAATTGAACACAAATAACAATAAATCAGATTAAAATTAAGTTCTTGCATTGAAATTAGTATTTTGTGGTTTAAAAGATTCACAGTCTTAGAAGCAGTATTTATAAAAGTAATATGCATTGAAAACTTACCAATGTTTCTAAACAAATCATATTAAATTAGGAATAACTATTTTCTAGATATTGGGACTCAGAATTTATACAAGAATCATTTAAAAAAAACATTAGTCACACAGAAGCTGTGTAAATTTAACAGATTTCACTTGTTTTACTAAAGATGTACATAGATAAGAGTAAAATGACTTATTTGATCTTTCAAGCCACTGTCTGCAACGAGTACAAATGGTCAGATGACAAAATTTTAAATGTCCGAAAGGGAATTTAGCAGGGAGATTAAAATATCACACTATATAAATTTTATAAAATTACAATTTACACCTATCAACAAGAATATCAAATAAAGATGTTACGTCCAAACAATTTCGAACAAATTTGGATATCATCTGATTTTATAAAACTAATTTATTTGAACTTTTAAAATATAAAGCCTAAATACTGAATTTGATTTCTAGTTTACAAAAATACTCCGGCCCACCCAATACTCCAAGATTTATTCTTAAATATTGTCTTACTAAACATTTTTGTAGGGCATTTTTTTTAAAGAAATATTTTAAACAAATACTTTTGTACACATTATTTATAACGCACTTCATGACATAGATATTATCACAATACTTTTAAATCTCCTTCTAAACTCTAAACACCATAGATGAAATCCATGTGTCATTTCTTTTCTTTCTTTTTTTTTTTTTTTTTTTTTTTTTTTTTTTTTTTTTTTTTTTTTTTTTTTTTNATGAGTTTTTTTCTCCTTCCCATTCCAATTGCATTACAAAATTGAGAGATAATTGCAGTTTTGAGTACACCGTTAGAAAGGTAATTAAATTTCACAACTTTTGTGAGATTCGGCAGCTTGCAGGACTTTTTTTGGAAGAGCAGTGATCCTCGAAAATTTGTCGCTGACAACATTTTTTTAAAATTTTTATTTCTTGATCTGTTATCGCGCTTTTGAAATGATACTATGAACATTGAATGTGCATTAGACTTAAAGAAAATTTAATGGTGAATTCAAAACTGTGATGGAACATTGAAAAAAAATGTGTTGAAGCAGAGAAAATTGAGGTTTTCCTACAAAAAACACGGTTTTCTCAAAATTACCTTTGGAACGGCATATCTGTGCAACGGAATAAGAAAGAATCATGCGGTTGGCGGCGTTTAACTACATTTTTGATCTAGTTATTCCATCTTGCATATTGTCATCTACTTGCGAAACACCCTGTATACCTTTTTTTTTTTAAATCTCTCTTTACAACTCTCATTCTCTTTTCAGCCCTGAAGAAGCCATCACATGACGTGCGAAAGCTCGGCAAATAAGAACAATTTGACTCGGTCCAACCCGGAAGATGAAATGGTAAATACAAAATATAATTGGTCATAAATTTTTCATATAGTAGACGATTCCCTTACTCGATTTCGACTCAAAACATTATTATTACAAAAATTATTTTATGTCAAATTCATTGGATTCTTCAAACTGTGCTACTTGTTAAATATTCACAAAAAAGAATATTTCCACCCACTCAATAACATCAATGTTTGATCCGAAACGCAGGGAAATTTCCAAAAATGGCTTTAGGAAACTTCACAGCGCAAAGATTCCATGAAAAAGTTTTCAAGAGAACATTTTTTCTGTAAAAAAAATTATCATTTTGATATATCTAGTCGGAAAGCGTAAGATTATTAACAGAGATACCAGATATTTCTTAAGACACCAGACTGATCCGTAATTGAACTAGAGAGCTTAACTACAACATCTAATACCCCCTTTGTTCATTAAATTTTGAAAATGTAGACGCGTTGACTTAATTCATAATAGTAGCTGTAATGAGTTTAGTACCTTTATGAAAATAATTTTATTTCATTTAATAAAATATAGTTTTTTTTTTTGGGCCATATTTAGATGAGCAAGCTTAAATTGTAACTCATTGTAAAAGTTCTATGTAAATGGGCTATGAGAGCAACCCATACTAGATTTTTATTCTGTCCTTTTCGAGTTACAAACGAGCAGTTTTATGCAGATTCCAAAAGCCATTCCAGTCGTAGTGCAGGCAAGGGAATAATAAGAACAGCCGAAAGATCCAGTCCAGTGAGCACGCCGGAGTAGTTTCGCAAGGACTGTGAGGGGTAAGGCCGGTCGGATTCCGGAGTCAGGTGAAGGGTCCTTAGATATATGTGAGCGTAGGGCAGTGTGCAAGGAGCCTGAAGAGGTGCCGATTTCGCAACGGACCGGGGCGTGGTCCCGTATGTGCAAACTCCCGGGGGGACAGTGCACTCGCCCTCTTCTGGCATGGGACCAAGGGGCTTCGCTCCGCTCCTCTAAGGTCGAAGGACATAAAAGTTAATGTCTTCCGATAGACGGGACATGATTAGGCCTCGGACAAGTAACTAAGCTCGGCAGGAAAGTAACGCTCAATGAACATTGATCGCTATAAATATGTCTTTCAAGGATTGACCATAATCCTTTCACTCCTTAATGGTCTTCGTCGACATCCTTCGACGACGAACACATAGACTTTTAACTCGATTGTACACTAATGGGTTTAGCAACTTAAATTACAATATGAAACTGGGACATTGAGACAATCAAAAGGCATTCAAAACCTTAGAAAATATTAAAAACAGCTTAGATAATATTATATATATGATCAGGGTAAATTAGTTACATCAAATTAAAATTAAATNTTACTTCATTTTGAAGTAATACACACAACATTTCTCAAAAAGGATTTAAAAAAATAATAAGTACAGAACAGAAAGTATAAATAAAATTTAGCAATAACAAAAGGAAAATAATCAGTTGGCTAGAGTAATTTTTTTAAATTCTGTTCCTTTCCTTTTTAACCACTTAGAGTCTTTGAAGGAGGGTTTATTTACAGGTTGCCATCCAATTTTACACATCCAGGACAAGCTTTTATTTATCGATAAAACCTGGCCCTGGGCGAGTTTCGAACCCGCAGTGACAGGATTCCGAGATCCCAACGGTTCCTATGAACTACTCTGACACCCCTTTCTAAATATGGCTTAAAGTAACAGGCTTTGAAAAGACAAAAACCTCATCTACGGCTGTGATTCTGGAGGTCTTCTACTGAGGATCTGCCATTTTATATGCGGTTTCCATTGATACATTCCTGATATGCCTCATCCTCGACAGCGGAGGGAATGGTCCTATTCCCAAGCCCCCTTGAGAAAGCTTTAATTTGATATTGGTTAACTCGCTTTAATTGTTTACTAGCTTAGATGAATTGTCGATTATAGACTGACGGATCACATCAATACAGGTGACTCTTTCCTATATACCCAGAGTAACGTCAGTGTGAAGCCAGCTCTCAGAAATGAACATCACTAACCTCCCGTTGGTTAACTAGTGCAGTGATTACGCTCTATAGGTGAAATATGGTTATAAAGGTGCGCTACCTTGGTGAGGAATTAATTGTTCAGAAAAAGATTCGAACCTAGGACATGGGGTATGCAAGTCCCACTAACCACAACTGAATCGGTGCCCTCTATGAACGGTAATATAAGAGATTATAACAACTTCATGATTTGGTCTTATTTTATTTATTTTTTATTTTTTTGGGATTTATTTTTTTTAAATATTTTNTCCAGCTCTTCCAAGTCTGCCTGTCGCCGATATCTGTTCTCCTCGGGGGCGGGACAACGAGAGACAAAGAAGACCGTCGTCATACGTCTCATGCCTTCTTTGGTACAGATATGCCAAAGATATGCCTTCTTTCGAAGCAGGTACTGCTTTCGGCTCGGATTTAGTAGCTCGCCACTTTCTTTGGCTTAGATCTATCATTGGTATATTTATTTTCACCTATTTCATATAATAATGAATATATTGGTATTATAAATTTTGTTCTCCCTCTAAACCGACCCCCTTACTCTCTAACATTTCTTTCTCTCTCGATTTTATAGGTTTATTTTTATTTGTTTCTTAAGAAATAATAAAACAAAAGAAGGAGAGCCTTAGTCGGGGGAGTGAAACAAGAGACGGCACACAAGTAGAACTCCCCTCCCTCCCAGGGTATTTTATTACAGCCATTAGCAGGTAGTGGTGGAGGGGAGGAAGTAGTTTTATTCTGGTGACTCGAATTATCCCTGGCGTTTGAAACCGAGCGACATATGACTCGCCGAAAGCTATAAAACCCGACGTAAGTGGAGTTCAGTTTCATTTGGACTGGCTGGAGGGGCACGGTTTTCTTTTAGCTAAACTCATATTAAAAAGAAAAAAAAATAGTGCATTTTACATTAAAAAAAAAAAAAAATTAAATCAATTAAAGAGATATCTATAAGAATCTGTATAAGAGGCAATTTTTATTTAGAAATTCGATACTGTCTTTTCCACCTGCAACACTTCAGTAAATTCGGAGAGGGAAATAAGACAACGAAAGAAAAGAAAGAGAAAAACGAACACGATTAATTCGTGAAATACTTACAACCATCTTAAAAAAAACAAAAAAAACAAACTTTTTTCCTAATTTAAGCACATAGCAGCACTTAAATATGCAAATCTATTATGGTAATTCAAGCCCTCCTTGTCACTTAAAATATAAATTCTACAACCGCAGCAAGCCTAGCTAATTTATACGTGCGATCTTCATGGTCAACGTTAAAGCACATTAAATTCAGGGGTGGGGTTTCATTTATTTCCATTCTAATTAAAAACCGGAGAGAATATATGCGGACAAGATACAAATCTGCTATTTCGGCAGGTCAATTAGATCTAAAAACCTTAACCCAATCACAAGAAATAACTGAAGTAAGCTCAGAAAATAAAATATAATTATATTCGGCATATAAAAAGAGTCTATAAATAATTAGTATCATAATAATTAATTATAAAGCTACAATACTGGCAAAAAAAAAATTACATTAACATTTAGGGAAGTGTAAAATGAGGCGACATCATCCCTCTAACTCGGGAATTATTTTCTACAAATTTTTTATACAAAAAGTATTGATTAATAAAGCTATATCCTGTAATAGTGGGTAGGGGGAGTGGGGTGTGATAATTCTCATTAGGGACAACTCACCGAATCACATTTTTAAATATCTGTCTCAATGTAGGAAATTTTTTTAAGGTGGGGAAGTTCATTTTATACGGGGGTAGAGGTGATTTTCTATGTAATATTATATATAAACAAGCCACACAGCAGCGATATAAACTTATCTCTCTAATCTTGTGATATTATCACTCTCCTACCCTTAGTATACTATATCATTACTTATTTGGTTAATTGCTCGAACATTTAGTTGCTCTAAACTAACATTTTTAAGGAAAACCTCCCCTCTCTGTGAGTTTATAACAACCCTGTTATTTTTAAGGGTCATTTTGTGGTAATTAATAGTTGTTTCAATCGCTGCTCTACATAGAAGTATGTTAATAGCAAGTAAATTTCTATTAAAGCCTATTTTTTGACCATAGTGTTAAACCTGCCAATGCCGTATTTTTTTTTTTCTTCAAATCCTTAACCTGCCATTTACAAAAAGCTCTGCTCCTATATTTAGTGATAATCATTTTAATGCTACTGTTCTGCATTTTGGTAGAATGAAGCAATAATAAAAAGAAATTATATTTAACATGTACTGTCACTTTCTACAAAATCATTAACCTAAATAATTTCATTTTTGTATCAATTGAGATTGGTAGAAGCAGACAGGTCGTAAAAGCATGAATTCGCAAATAAAATTCATGTCAATTTGACTTTTCAATCTCAGACTACATAATGGAATAATTTATTAAAATTAGAAAACGTGTGGTACTCATTATTTTCGGCTCCATAAATACCAAAAATTGTATAAACTATTGACAAATATTTTTTTAAGTCCTTCAATATGATCTTTTAAAAAATCTGCCACAATTATTAATTAAGTAATTACTTAATACCGTTCAAACATTATTTAAGATTAAATTACTGTTAGACCATGGATACTCATAATTTTATTTATTCAAAAGTATTTTAGATCGACTGCACTAGTGTTCCAAAGCTAGCGGCAGAATCCGAGACTATAAATTAATCGTTGGTGCGAGATTCTAAAATTTTCGATTTCTTTTGCGGATACGTAGTTTTTTTTTGTATTTTGTCGGATCTATATAAAATATAGAAAAAAACTCTTCCAAAAATACTTCATCCATCCCTGAATTTAATTGGGAAATATTTCCCTCACAATGCATAACTGCAAAAATAAAATTTGCAAAAATTATATTTCACTCATATTATGTCCTGTACAGCAGCTTCTAGAGTTTCTGTATAAAGTTTCCACGCCGCTGAATTATTACTTACAAGATTATTTTTAATTATCATAATAATAAATTGATCTGATACATGAAACGGCTTAATTGAAAAAGCCAAAACAGTTATGATGTTCAAGTTAATAATATTATAGATTTCTCAGCCCCATTTCATGAACATAGCTCGCTATTAAGACTTTTACTGCGGGTAGATTAAACGACCTGCTTTCTCTTATATTCCTGAGGAGACATGTATTATTATATAATAATTTAATAATACAATGTATTATTATATCATAGTTTTTTAATATAAGAGAGGAAAAAAAAGTTATTCGTACATAAGTGAAAAATTGTTTTGCTGATATTTGAGCTGATATACAGAACAGATTTCCAATCTCTACCTGATTCCTTAGGGCCTACCTATGGAGCTTCACGAGGCGGCGGTCCACGTGTGAACCAGATTCTTATTTCAATAAAGTGATCATCGAAGGAATCACAGCTGGACGATTGGTCAGTAAGCCATCTGGTACACATACATGGCGGCAGGAAGGAGTGCAGGAATTACAGAGGTTCTTCAAAATGACGAGCCATCTAAATATGCGAGCTTGCAAGTCCTTAAGGACAACAAATCCGGAAGAGAACATCCTGAAGATGGTACTCCAAGATGTCAACAACGTTCTGATAACTGTCGCGTTCTGACGCAATCGAGACCGGTCCTCGGACTCTAACCTCTGGAAGAAAAGATGTTGATACACGTACATGAATTCCAAGATGGTGTTTATGAACCCTCCTGGATAGGTCCTATTCCGGAAATGAGGTAGATCTATATAGTAGACAGCATTAACATTCTGGTCTAGACTACTTGGAAGCTATTCTTTTGAAGAAATCTCAATGACAAATTCAACCATCCAAAAATGTTGCAGCCAACGACTAAGGGACAAGAAGCGAAAAAATAAAGACAGCACCTCATTTCAGACCAACCGATTTCTTTTTATATCGATCCATTTAGATTAAGAATTTACAACACTTAAATTGGAATTAAATGACTATATCCTGTCTATAGAACGAAATATTTTTTCCGCTTCAACGAATAACAGAATTCATAACATTATATTATACTTATTTTTAGTACAATCCTTGAAAAAGATAAATTCATCATTTAAGTTATATATTGATGTTTAGTTGTGGTATTTAATTTTATACAAGAAATTGTTATTTAATTCGAGTCCCCGCTGAGGTAGTAAGATTTTTTTTATTTAATTCCCTTTATTATTTAAGTTAGTTTTGCAATGCACTAAATGTATTTTTATGGCTTGAATCGGTCGAAAGGAAGAAGATGTTAAGAAAACCAAATTTAAAAAAAAATTAATATGTTTTTAATGCTAAACTAACATATTGTGTGCGTGTGTGTGTGTGTAGATATAAAGTATAATTTCATTATCAAACATTAATATTCTATAATAATTTAAAATTAAATACTCGTAAAATAGGAGGTAGGGATGGTCATTTACTTTTAAGTATGTTAAGGAAATTCTATAATTTTTAAATTGGTAAATAGATTTGTTTTAGTTCGGTTTGAAGCAGATTAAGGTGAATTAACAAACTTATGTTTGGTAATTCACCTTAATTATTAGGGTTATTAGAGAAAAAAAAAACGAAAATATCATTGGCCTTATGGTAATTATATAACATCTATGTCCTGTGAAGTTTAAACAAAAGGCTCAAAATAAGAGAGATATTTGAAAATAAACTTATTTATTTTATGGAAGGATTGAACGCGTTTCTTCTTTCAGTCGGTCTTGAGCCAGCCTCAGAAAAATTAACTTTACATCTTCATTATCCTTTTTTTAGGTTTTAAATCAAATTAGTTATTTATTAATATTTAAGTATATCTATATGAAAAATTGGATATCTAGCCAGTATTATCAGTTCTTGTGTAACATTTATTACACCCACCCACACACACACTTACAAGTAGTTAATTTAAGATACTTGTACCTTTATATTCTTAACAAAGAGTGGAGTTTTTCGTCAAATGAAATAATGGACCTTCACAAGAAAACTAAGAAAGCAAATAATAATATTTTACCTTTTTTTTTTATATCAAATATCAAAATCAAAATCCCTACTCTCTTAGCTCTATTAGCGGAGGACAAAGCTATCCTATCCTCCCATCCCGATCCTGAAATGCTTCTAAAAGCCTACAAGATCACGAAAAAATCAAACAAGATTTCGAAAAAATCAAACAATGGCGTGACAAATGAAGAATAAAAATCAATGAAACAAAATGCGTTCAAGTTAATTCCTAACTGCGGAAAAAAGACTTCTCTGAAATTGAAAATTTAACAATATTTCTTTACCACTCTCAAATTTCGTTCGTTACCTGAGGTTTCATCTTGACTCACGCTTACATGGGGCGAACATACTAAAATTAAAAGACAAGAACTCAATCGGCGATATGGACTTCTATACAGACTCATGAATAAGAACTCCATTCCTACGATTGAAAACAAACTGACGCTCTACAAGACATTACTAAGACCAATCTGAACTTACGGAGTAGAAATCTGGGGTGCCGCCAAGCCTTCCAACATCCAACGAATACAGTCCTTTCAATCCAAAACCCTCCGAATAATCGCAAATGCTCCCTATTACATATCCAATACCTCTCTTCACCACGATTTTAATATTCCTTTTGTTCAGGATCTAATTTCTTTCCGCTTCAGTCTTTTTCACAGTAAACTGCCATACCATCCTAATCCAGTAGCGCAGACCATGTCTTCCAACTCCAACCCCTACAAACCTCCCCGTCGGCCCAAACGAAGAGGGCCCCCGCGACCTCATGGGGACATAGTCTGTAAATAATTTGAGAGTGGTGACAATGGTCTTCCTCTCCTCATGTGACTTTTATTAATGTCATTTATTTTTTTACTACTCATTGTAATCAAATTACAAAATGGTTTTATTTATTTTTAACAGAATGTAATATGTAAATAAAAGTTATAGAAAAAATAAATGTCATAAACTATTGGAAAATGCATATTTCAATAGATATTTTGTTATTGAAGAAAATATGCCATTTCTCTATGGCTGATGAGTTACAGTCTCTAATGGGTCCTACTGAGGAGCTCATCATTCTAGCGATGAATCTCGCACTCGAAGAGATCACGTTCGCCTCTAGCCCTTCATAGATAAAAGGAGGAGTAAAGAACACCTCAACATGGCCCATCGGAGAGCAAAACGTCTCAGTGGAAAACGAAGAAATTCTGGGGGAGAAAGCCCCATTTAATTATTGAAAAGGAAACGACAACCATGATGACACTAAACAACGATGAAAAATCAGCTGTTGTGGAAGATTTTGTGGTGCTTGTCAGTTTATGGATTCATTAACAAAAATCTTATTATTTATAGATATATTTCCAAACTATTCTAGAAAGAAATGAGAGCAAATTTAATTTTATTAATTTAATTTTGAAATATATCCCATAGGGTGAAATTGAAAAAAAAAATCAAAATTAGAAGGTAAGGAGTTAGACAAATCTGAAGGTCCATTCCAAATTACTACCGCTACATAATTCGAGGCCATTAGGATAATTTTAGAGTATTTCCGAGGTATGTAACTATTGAGGTTGCGTTCATTGGAGATTTATAATATTTATTTTTGTATTTTTCCAAGTTCCTAGAGCAAGGATAAGGAATATCCTTATCTATGGTAGATAAAGAATAACTTAAGTTGTGTTAGATTTTTAAATATTCGTATATATTTCACTTAAATGTGAGTTTATAAAAATAAAAGGATAGCTAGAAAAATCAAAATTTTTTCCACTGTATCCTTGAAAATTAATTTCTCTCAACCCTCAAAAATGTTCAGTACAACAAACCTGTACTCAAAATATTAAGAATTGTACTGCTTTAGTAGAATTGTCCTATCACGTGAATTAATATACGATATCATTGTAGTCATGTATTGATAGACAAATTTACTATATATTGAATCAAATTTCAAATACATAGGATATGAGAAATTTTAGACAAGAAGTGCGGGAAAGTAACTTATACTTGCTGCCATTTGATTCCAAAAAGTATTATGTGTTTGCCATCAGAATGCAAGGTGGAAATCGACGCGATGAAGCACATGAGCTGTCGCTTATCTTTTGCAATGACATCAGTTTCAGCTTCAGACCCCTCACTTCTGGTTGTGAAAGATGTAAGTCAAACGTCTTTTAACTCCTGATGACACCGGTTCTCTTATTTTCGTAACATACTTGAGAAATGCTTCGCGCCTGCTTTCAACAGGACGAATTTGAATTCTTGTAAAATTAATGAGACTTATTTTAATCTGCATATTTTTAAATCTATTAAGGGCTTGAAATTATCGAAGCAGCATTTAATGTAACAACCGGTTCGGCGATGTCCACATTACGCGTACAACCCCTAATAACGCGGTTGTTCTAATTTGCCACACTCCACGAATCGGATCGGATTTCTGCAATGTTATTTCAGAAATAAGGAGCGATTTTCCACAGCCGGACAGCATGTTCGGAAATGATGAGGGTGGGCCTGTACGGAATGCCTTATTTCAGCGGGGGGAAGATTTCAGCCTCTGCTCTAGAGCCCCCGGGGTGAGGAAAGCGCTCTCGGGCGAGTAGTACCCCAATCAAGGGTGATTATTGGGGGGTCCGTTTTGGGGCGTTCACCTCTCCTTACTGGGTTAATCGCTGGACCTGTTACCGGAGTCATCGACGGAATACGCTGGGCACTTCCTGCACGACAATGACTCTGCTGTCGTACGATTGATGCTACTGGGCTCCTAATCTTGTCGCAGTATTATTGATGAGAGGAGAACCCCTTTTTCGGAGACAATGCCTTCTACGAATATAGCCTCAACATAAGTCGTTCAATTAGATACATATGGGGTAATGATTATGCTACTTGGGATTTTTGTTGTATCACTAACCACCCAGAAAACTGCAGTAAACCCCGTTCGGCAGTTAAAATAGGAATTAGGAATTAATAAATCATTATTTATTACAGTCTGTAATAAATACGCTTCGAGCAAATTTTTCTTTGTCTAGAGCATTAATTCTGAAATTCCAGCAGTAATCAGCTAGCATCGAAAGATTCCATCGATCCTGGTCTCTCTCGGGAGTAGCGACCTATTTGTGGAATCTTTCACCATGTTTATTCATCTCGTTTCCACAGTTTCAGTGAGAAATCGAGGTGAGAAAGAAGTAAGTGGAATTAGACCAATAAAGAATCCTGATATTAATTTCGTTATTTAATATGTATGACAAGGGGACATAAATAAAAATAAATTTACGGTGTCATACTTTTCATTAGAATGCACCGTATGATATAATGGACTCTTAGGGCTGTTGTAACATTTTAAATAAAATATTTTAAGCTATATATGGAAAATACTCAAATACAGCGGATTACATATTAAATTAAATAATTAGCGGATTATTTTTAAATATTTTTTGTATATTTTCCTATTCGAACACTTAGAAAGAGCTCATTTAATAGATTTCTGTTAAGATTGTTGAATCTTACTGAGTACTGTTAGGGGATGAAGTTGGCCGAAAACACCTATTTCAGCCCCTACCATTGGAGGGCGGAATCACAGCCTTAATGGTGCAGAGGGGGATGACCGTAGCGGAGCTGGCGACCTTGCTACAAGCCGTCCTTGCCAACTAACGGCCTCAGCCGGGCGAGTCGCCTACCCCCTCCCCCCTAAACTCTTAACCAATCCCCAGTCCAAACTCCATGGAGCTTTATTTATTTATTAAATTATTTAATTCTGGAGGTCTTCTACTGAGGATCTGCCATTTTATATGCGGTTTCCATTGATACATTCCTGATATGCCTCATCCTCGACAGCGGAGGGAATGGTCCTATTCCCAAGCCCCCTTGAGAAAGCTTTAATTTGATATTGGTTAACTCGCTTTAATTGTTTACTTGCTTAGATGAATTGTCGATTGTAGACTGACGGATCACATCAATACAGGTGACCCTTTTCTACCATATATACCCAGAGTAACGTCAGCGTGAAGCCAGCTCTCAGAAATGAACATCACTAACCTCCCGTTGGTTAACTAGTGCAGTGATTACGCTCTATAGGTGAAATATGGTTATAAAGGTGCGCTACCTTGGTGAGGAATTAATTGTTCAGAAAAAGATTCGAACCTAGGACATGGGGTATGCAAGTCCCACTAACCACAACTGAATCGGTGCCCTCTATGAACGGTAATATAAGAGATTATAACAACTTCATGATTTGGTCTTATTTTATTTATTTTTTATTTTTTTGGGATTTATTTTTTTTAAATATTTTTAATANTAGAAATGTATAAGGCCTTCTAGCGTCACTTTAATTAGTTTTAGTAATATTTAACCCTAATGATATAATAGTCAAATGGGACTAAGGCAACGATCTTGTAGTCCTCAATATTCTACGAGCATAACCTACAGAATCTACTTTTCATAGAAAAGGGTGGTACATTCCATTATAAAAAAAATAGTTGGATATCTCTCTTAATTGAGTTCAGATAAAATTTATCTTCCTTCAGTAAACTTTATCTATTACAAAAAGTGGTTAAAACAAAATATTAATCAGTGATTGATAAAGTCGTCAACGACAACTGTAAATATTATCCAACCTTAGTTTCAAAATTAATGAAAGTATAAAATATATAAATGTGTAAGTCTGATCAATTTATAATATAAAGAAATTGAATCATACAGGAAGTGTGAATTATAGAGTTTGAGGGTAAATTAAAGAGAGAGAGGAACAACAATACAAAAAAAAAGGAAGATCACCTTTGACCCAAGTCGTGATACATTTTACAAACATTTTAAAAATGTATAAAATTTGAAAATTAAAGATTAGAAAATTTGTTAATTACAATCATAGGAATTGTCAATATCCTTGTGAGTTTTACTAGCCTATTTATAACTGTGGAGAATTACTCTCATTTGCACCGAAATGTGTTAATAAAAAATAGTGAATGTACTAAATATCTTAAATTTGTTATATCGGATCAAACATCTCTTTTTTCACACACACGAAAAATAGTGTTTAATCAGTAGTTTCCGAAATTTCGTTGGACTTAACAGGTTTCAGAAGTATTTACCGTTTCTTCTTCCGGGTTGGACCTTGTCAAGTTGTTGATAGTTACCGAGCTTTCGCACATCATGTGATGGCTTCTTCAGGGCTGAATGGAGAATGAGAGCTGTTTTTTAAATCCAGGTGGTATATAAATGTGTTTATATTTTTTGTTTTTAAAGTCAATCGTCCAACCCGGAAGAAGAAACGGTAAATACATCTGACGACCGTCGAAGCCTACGTGAACAGCTTTCAGAAGGCCAAGTTTTCATCATCATAGCCTCTCAGCAGCCAGCAGACATTTAGAAGCTCCAAGAGTCTGTTCAGGATGTTAAGAGGTTCTGATGATGAAAGCTCTACCTACCGAAAGCAGCTGAGACCGAAAAAATTTTATTGTGATTGTGAAGAAGGCTCTCATTCTTTCTTCGCCTTAAAAAATGTAAAACCTTTGTCAGCTTTTCTGTCAATATTTTTATATTCTAAGTAGGGCAATAAACATCGCGGTTATTAATTCCTTTTGATAATTTTCGTCCATAATTTGTTATTTGTTACATTTTATTATATCATATATTCTATAATCACTTTATAGCCTATTCTGTAAGTAAATTTTTAAGATGACTAGAAATTTTTTTTAAGGAGATTTATAAAGGTTTTATAGAATTGACAGATAATTTAAATATACTTGCTTCTTATCAAGTTATAAAATAAATGTAATGGATTATTGTTAATTAATAGATGAACAATTGGATAATTATAAAAATTTATTTCATCAATAATTTCAAGGCTAATTACTAGTGTACCAAAACTACTTTATAAAAATACCTATTTACGAGGAAGTATTGATAGGGGACTCTATCTAGGTCTTGGAATTTGAAAATATAAAACCTAATTTGACTTCAGTCATCATTTAGTTACTGTAGAGAATGAGATTCTCTTGCTCCACCACCCCTATAGCCCTGAAGAAGGTGTGAAATTCAATCCGAATCGTTGGTAATGATTAAAACTTTTTTGGTTTACAAATTAGTTTTTATTTCTTCAAACTCCAAGACAGAGTTCCAGACCTCTTCATATAGTTTGACTTTTAACTATCTCCTAATACCTATTTATTTACCCGGCAGCATAAATACAATTACTTTTCATTTAATTATTTGATGTGTGAGTAATTATTAAAATAATTTTTGATTATTTAAGTCAATATTGACAATTAAAAATGCAAAATTTAAAGCATAACAAAGTACTTATCCCTTCAACAAATAAAGACCATTTTAATTAATCTATAAATGAATTTTTTCTGTTGTAGTATGATTATTGGTAGATATTGATGAAGATAAGTTTTGGGAGTTATTCTTACAAGGAATATTCTTAATATGTATATGGTTCTATGATTTTAGGCGTAAGCCTAAACAAAAATACAAAAGAGAGAGAGAGAGAGAGAGAGAGAGAGAGAGAGAGAGAGCAAGAGGGGGGAGG
>KZ809487.1:31404-42618 GCA_000696205.2 Oncopeltus fasciatus
AAATAAGAAGAAAACTATTACAGTTGATTTTTATGTTCACGTAGGCTTCGACGGTCGTCAAATGTATTTACCGTTTCTTCTTCCGGGTTAGACCGTGTCGAGTTGTTGGTAGTTGCCGAGCTTTCGCACATCATGTGATGGCTTCTTTAGGCCTGAGTAGAGAATGAGAGCTGTTGTCTATCACCTCCTGTATTTAAAAAACAGCTCTCATTCTCTACTCAGCCCTGAAGAAGCCATCACATGATGTGCGAAATCTCGGCAACTACCAACAACTCGACACTGTCCAACCCGGAAGAAGAAACGGTAAATACATTGTTAAGCTGTTTAAATGACTCTCGTTATTTACTTTCAAATTTTAATTTTATAAATATCTTTTTTTTATGGTACGCGATTTCTAGTGCAAGGGAACAGAATCTGAAAATTATTAAAATTTACGTGGGATTAAACACCACAAAAAAAAATTATGAAGTTAAAGTCTTATGTCACCCATAATTAATTCATTAGGTAAGGAAATTTTAATTAGTTTATAGTCCGAGAATAATCACAGATAATTCCAATTTCCCCTCACAGATATCTATGCACGCTTCTGGCACATCGCAAGATGATGGACTGCCTGGAGCGTGAGTTGTGAAAGAACGGCACCATAGAGAGGCAATCTCGCGGAAGTCCGCGATGTAACCGGTGGACAGGCAGGTGTCCGACTCCTCCACGATCGGCCAACTTCGGGACGATCTTCAAAAGGTATCTCGCCACTTTCTAGAGGGATCCATTTGCAGAAAGTAACTAACCAGGTCTGCACTACTCTGCCATTAGACTCTTACATTGCTTAACACTAAATATCTCATGGTGCATTAATTGTAATTTACCATGGAGAAAATTGTTTAATGCAACAATGAACCGTTAGAACATAAGGAATTACACAGTGATTTCTAAATGAAAATACCATATATTAAAGGGCAGGATCAGTGGGTGTCTGTGAGATATCTTTCTTCTGCGTTTTTTTTTCTTTTTAATTTTATGGAGTTAAAATGTTATAAAATTGAATTTTACACCTACTTTGTACCATTCATTTTCATTAACGCGTATTATAACGAAAACATTAAGATTTGAAGTCCCTTTAAACACCTCCCTAGCCAACGACCGATTTCAGCCACTTCATCAAAGTTATATTTATATATATATATATATCTAAAGATCTTTTTTTTTTTCACATACTATAAACAATAATAATAATAATATATGATGGAGAACTTTATACTAAAGGCCTACCAATTGAGAGTGCGGTCTGTAAACGTATAACCAGCTAAATACGACATACTAAGCCTAGTTATGCAGTTAAGCCATGCAGTTCGCCAATCAGTCATTGAAATAGTTTATTGGAACATCTTTCAGTCTACTCTGCAGATATCATCTTTAACAAGCCAAATCTAGGCTGAACTGAGATACTTGAGGCTTGGAATTAAAACCAAAATACAAGCTGATAGAAAGGCTGATAAGTAGTTATCTATAGAGCTAGTAGTCAGGTTTCGGCAAGATAAGACGAAGGGATAAGTCGAATATTGGAGATGGTAGATGATGTTCCGTAAAGTCTGGACAGATTAAAGCTCCGTCTTATTTACGCGTAGCAATACAGGGAATTGTCGATCAAGATGATCCTTCAACACTTGATTGTCTCATCCGGCCTCTCTCGATTTCCGGAAAAGTAGTTTCAATGTCGTCGGTATCCCGGTGAGAATCAATCATCAGGTAGTCATTTTCAAATGGTGACAGTTAAAGGATCTCAGATTTCGTTGCGAAAGGAAGAAGTGGAGATTGGAAGGCCAAGTCACGAAACTCCCAGACCCAGATGGATTAATGACAATTAGGACCCCATACAAAACGTCTGTCCGAATGATGACAGGTTATATAGAGAATAGCTTTGACTCAAATAGACAACCTGTATTTAGAAGTCATCTAGAATAAATGAGGCTCTGCTAATAAGACGTCTATAAATATAAAACGAACTTATACTAGCGTATACTCAAAAATAATGTAAAACAATATTTATTATTATTTAAAGCTCGTAGTGCAATAGAAGATTTATTTCTTGTGAAGATATGAAATAACTAATAATCGGTGATTGTGTTTAATAATTGATCGAATGAACACGCAAAGAAGACCAATTTCTCTGCAACACATTCTTGTAACGGTACTACACTTTACTATAATATAACCTTCTTCGATGTTGATAGGAAGGTTACGCCCCGCAATCACTACCCTCGACAGTGTTGCTAGTTGATTAGAATTTAATTAAACATTAATTATATTACCTGCAACACTGGGATAACCTATAATTACCCACCCGATAGTATAGATTTTTCGTTCCAGAAACAAAAAATATCACGTGTGTGGACTTCTCTTATTGTGGACTTAAGTTTTATCTATATTTTTACTATTATTTTAGAACCGGCAGAAAATATCATTATTTTTTCATAATTATTATTTATTAAATTAAATTAAATTTCGATTATTACTTTCTTTTTTATGTTTTGAGTTTCAAAGAGTTAATAATTTTTAATATTAGCTTTTATTATTCATGTGATCTCACACTCTTAAAAATGTAGCCAAAACATCACAGAAAATATCACATACTCAATGAGAAAAATAGGAAGAATAATACCATGCAAAATAAATAAACAATAATTTCAGAAAAGGAAGAATGAGTAGATATTTCAGTTGAGAGTATAGTGTAGGCCAGCGTCCGGCAAGTACGGGCCACAGTGAAGGTTTGCGAAACAGTATACCTTTCACTACCTTGCCTATCTCACATTCACAGACCTCCTCTAGTCCCACAGAAACAGGGGCTTCTCATTAGCGGTAGCGATAATTCGATAGCCTTCACTATCGATAGGCCCAATGCTGGCGATTAGGCAATATCGATTGTACATAGCCATGTGTGAGATGTGAACAGGGGATGAATGCATTGTTCGCTGCTGGAATTGGGGCGGCATATGGGATTTAACTTTGGCTTCTCTTACTTAAAATTGTAATTCTCATGTGTGTTTGGTAGGTCTGAATGGAAACTAGTTTTCAAAGATAAATGAAATACTTCCTCTTTTCAAATAATCTATTTCAACAACGCCTTCGCTTTATTAAGTATAGCCAGATGTCTGAAAGAGTGCACTTCGACCTGCTTATTTTAAAGCACAAGCAGAAGACCTTCAAAACCGTGTCTTTTGTTAAAATAACTTATTTGACACAGTGGAAGTTTTATCATTCCATTTTCAGTTTTATTATCCAATTATTTTATTAATTTCAACTATCTTTGATTAAGAACCTCAACCAGCCAGCTTTATATATATATATATATATATAAATAGCTTTCATCTCCAATTGGGCTTGATTAACCGAACCGACTACGTAGGTTCAGTAAAAAAACAAGATCTCATGTGTTACTGTGAGAAGATAGGATTAGAATAGAAGTAAATGACCAATCTGATCCAAGAAGTTAGGGAAGGCAAAGTTGGTGAAGCATAACATCACAAATATAGGCTCTAGACAATTTGAGAAGTATGTGTGGCGATAGCGGTCAACCTTGCAGATTACTTCATAAATATCTTCTTTACTTTGCAGTTTATCTAAAAACATTATTGATCATAATATTACAAAAATAATAGAAAGAAAGATATTATCAATTATTCTATTTTTAATTTCTCTAAACCCCCACCCCCTCTTTGTAAGAACGGATTCTTTATAAGGTTTACAATAGAAAGCATTAACACCGAATTTAGTTTGAACATTCTAAAATATGAAGGTCTCTCCTTTATAATAATGAAGAAATTTATAATATTGGTGTGTTTGTGTGGATGTGTGTGAGTGTGTGTATGCCTGCATGCCTTTTAGTTAGATATAACAACAGTTATGTTCCTTAAATTTTTTTCCTAATTCTAAACATAACGAAGAATTATTTGAATTGAAGATCTAGTTTAATCAAACCGATTTCAGCCTTTCAGATTACTAACTATTTGACAGTATCAAAATTATTTATAATTGATAATATTTTCATAGAATCAATTATATATTTTGTAGCAAATTAGATTAAAAAAGTACAATTTTCAAAATAAATATATTCTAATTTGTATTTTGTACTGAACTCCGTTTCAACCAATTAGGGCCATGAAGAGATGGGCTATCTACAGGTTGTTATCCCATTCTAAACACCCATGGCTCAGGACAAGCTCTTATTAATCGAAAAGGCTGGCCCAGGGCGGGATTAGAACCCGCAGCACCAGGACTGAGAGTCCTGAACGGAGCCCATGAGCTACCATGAAGTGAATATCTTTCTTATTGACACAACGCTGTTCTCTAGACATATTCAATTTGTAAACGATTGTAATTCTAAATTGGATTAAGTTCAGTTCAATCATATAAAAGTAAGGATCAAGCTGTTTAGCTATCAAAACTCAATGATAAGGCGTGAAAGCCTATCAGCGGTCTAAGCCGCCGACTGAGAGATTAAACGTGTCACTCAACGGCCACTCAAGTAGGTGCCATGCCCGCACGTTAGTTTCAATTAAACTCAGCTGTGAGGAACGGTTTTGACAAGTATGATTGCGAAAAGACATGGGTTCTGAGGGTCTCCTGACGCAACATTCTCATTGCACCCAGAGGTGCGTTTTTCATAAACGACACGAAGGCGAATAGGGGGCCTGGATATGTCTATCTCCCGCCGAGCTGGTACCTGATTTAAATTCAAATTACACACTCGGAACAGTGAATCTGGAGCAGTGAATGTTCCCAGTTCGACATGGCGTCTTCTAACTAAAACAGCTTTTAAAAACATTTTTTTTTTTTCATTTTAGCGAGCACCTTGAACCCATTCTCATCTGCAAATCATGACCACTTAAGCAAGAATTCACTTCACTTAATTATGAATGGCAAATTAACATTTTTTCTGCGCTGGTTTGGTCTTTTTTTGAACAATTTCATCACTAAGCATCCAAGTTACATATATTAAAATCATCATTGAGCAATAAGCCACATTGCAGACATATTTTAATACTAAATGAAACAAAATAATTAATTTTGAATACCAGTTATAAATTTAGATTTTTTAAGAATTTGCATTTCTTTGGACATAGTTTTTCTTTGAATGAAAAAGTAAAAAAGATTCTAAAAGTATTTTTAAATTTTTAAGGTCTAATATATTTTTATTTTTTGGTGTAAATCTTCATTTATGTTTAAGAAAGTTTTTCCATATAGGCACCAAACTTTAAACTAATCTCAACATGATGTCACTTTTGACAAATTCGTTTGTGAAAATGTCTCTGCATTAATTCTATGTTTATAATTTAAAAAAATAGTGGTTGTTGAAAAAATAAGTTAATATTTTTATTTTTTATTTAAATAGTCATAATTGTTTTATATGCATCCTTTTTCATATAAAAATATTCATATATTTTAAAAACTATTGTAATATGAAACATAATATATTAATATTGTTTGTTTACAGTACTATAATAATCATAATGTTATTTGTACATAAATGTACTATTTCTAATGATTAAAAATTTTCTACAATAAATATTGTTAGGGGGAAACTAATTTATTATAACAAATAAGTACTATATACCTATATAGTGTTATACTAAGTACCTACTTAGTATTAATTGCAGCTAATTACTAACTACAATAATTTACAGCTAATTATTGTAATAACTAATTACAGCAAACAATCGAACTTACTGCTCTTAGTAACTAATAAATGAATAATTGAAAATATAATTTACTTTCAGTTATTTATCAGAAAGTACAAATAACTCATATTGTGCTTATTCACAAGGAGGCCACAGAACACTTGCTAAATTGTCTGCGCTTACTAATTACTGTCACTTAACATTTCACTGTTCCGATGCACTAAGATGCGCAATCTGACACGGATTTCTGACACTTTGTAAAACTAACTTAACAGTGACTGTGGGGGCTGCTTGCGAGCATAAACTTTAGCTTTTATAACTTCATGGAAAGGAAGATGCTGGCCTAGAAGAATCTAATTAATAACGATTTTAGCGTAACTCTAATTTCTTTCTCTGAAGAAAGGAAGCAGGTGGCAGGCTTCCTTTAATTTGTCCCTTCCTTTACAGCACTTGTCTTCTCGTCCTATGCTTCCGGAGTCTTTAAGAATATTTTTCTATTAAATTGCATTTATAAATTATCTTTAAAATCTTCCGAAAAGATTAGGAAAGTTGAGATCTAATTACCACATTAGTCTTAAAACTGTGCAATAAAATATATAAATTAAAAAAAAGAACTTTATATAATTAGTGAATTCTTCATCATTGTAATGTATGTACATTTGTACTTGAAATTTAAAAAGTTATGAAAAACTTTTGAGTCTNCGACTCACTTACCAATAATATTAATGGTTAATATTATTTCTAATTTTAATATTTGATACATGAAGGCTTTCCCGAAGTTTTTACATGAATTAAAATATAAATAAAGAATGGTGAACGTTTTCTACGATCGTTAAAGAAATAGGCTAATTTTTAATACGATCATGATATAAATGTCAAATATGACATGTATTATGAATATTTACCAATAATTCTACCGGGTTCAACCGTTTCTTGGAGTTCGTTTCAGGGCTGAATGGAGAATGAATCGTGTGATCATTCTCCATTCAGCCCTGAAGAAGCCATCACACGATGTGCGAAAGTTTGGCACCTAAAAACTCCAAGACACGGTTGAACCCAGAAGAAGTATTGGTAAATATGTAAATATGAGGACCGTGGAAGCCTTCGTGAACATGTATTATGTAGTTTAATAGCATTATACCATAGTTTTTTAAAAGAAATAATTAATGTTTTTCTTCATAACTATTAACATAAGTTTTTACTAAAATATACTTATACTTTAGCCACATAAAAAAAAGGAAGATTGATAATTCCAGAGATATATTCAATTAATACCTAAAGTTAGGTAGTGAAGGGAAGGATATATATACGTCTTTCTGCTGCCTGATGTATTTCAAAAAATCTTTCACTAGATTCAAAATACCTGATAACCAGTTCATTTTATATTTTCCAGTCCAGGCAATAAAAATCTTTTGAAACATACCCCTATTATTATTCAAGGCTTCCCTGGACATTAAAATACCCCCGATATTCTCAAGGGCGGTTGGCCGATTACAGGATAAGCCGGGAATACGGGCGAAAACAGCACTTGCATGTCCGCTCGCTCCCCACCCCCGAGAGTCGAGTGCGCCAGCGTGGTGGGGGCCGAATTCGGCCGAGGGTGTGTGCCTTTCACTTTATATTTAATGACAGAGGTCGGACCTTGCCTCTACGAACAATGGGACTAACGTGTTGAAAACACTTCTCGACAGACAGTCATTAGGTCCCTCTGAGAAATCATATGGAATTAGAACCCGTCCAAGGGAAAACCTTCCTGTCAAATAAAACTTAAACTAACTAAATCCCTCATTTCTTTGAAGATAAAAAATGCTTTATATTATTTTGTTATTTTTAATAATTGATTTGTTATGTTTGTAAAATAATGAAATAACAAATGTAATTAAGGGTAATAACATGATTGGTGGTTGATTTTCCTGCGAGAATCACTCGTTAGAAATTAGTCAGGGTTTCAGCGAGGATGAGAAAAACAAAATACTCCAAATTATGGGGTATTTATTTTATTTTATTATTGCAAACGATTCGACTTTACTTGTCATCATCAGGGCGATAATGATGAATGGGAAGTTCACATCTCAGAGTGCTAGATACAGCAGACCATCAACCTCCCTCAGAGATCTCTTCAGACATCATTATCGCCCCGACTATGACTTAGAAGTAAAGTCGAATCGTTTGCAATAATAAAATAAAATAAATACCCAATAGTTTGGAGTATTTTGTTTTTCTCGTCCTGGCTGAAACCCTGATTATATCTCACGTGTAAGGGTAACAAAAATACAAAATTATCAAAGAAGCGGTACTTGTTTGTAAATCAAAAACAGATTTACCATCTTACGCTAAAATGAGACCATAAATCATGGGAGTTCACTGAGCTCAAAAGCCAATAGCCAAATAATTACATCTTCACATATGATTATTGAATTTTATATAGAACATAAATATCAGAAAATCAGATAAGATATTACTATTATAAACTCTCATCTTCCTAAGTTAATAAGTTAATTCTAGTATAAAAGTTTACTATTAAAAGCAAAAATAAATATCGTAGTAGATTTTTACACTTTACATTAAGGAGGCCGTCTAAAATCTATAATTTAACTTCATATGGAGAGTTTTTGTACCCAATCATGAAGATTGTCACATTGAATTTAATATGCGTTTTTCACATAAACTCTGTATACTATGTATTTTTTAACATCAACAATAGCAAGATATTACATATTTCTATTTCAACAACTCCCGATTCCAAGCACATATCGAATTCCGAATTTTGTTTATTACTTCAAAAATTAAGAAGGCTATAACGCGCCATGTCAAATAATTATTACACACACACACACAAATGTCTGTGTCATCAAAATAACCAAACTGGTTTCTATATATAGATGAAAAATGATGCATTTGTTTTTGTCTTTTGAGTTTTTTATATTTGTCAAATAGTACATTAATTGTAACAATCTAATTTCATAAAGTATTTTTAATGGTTTAATTTCCAAAATTCACTTAATTACTTATTTAGAGAAATATAAAATGGCAAAATTCAGATTACAAGCTTCCTACCTCTTAATCCATTTTTGGCTTATTTGAGTTTAAAAGATGACTAACCTGAAAATTAAAATAAAATATTAGAAAATAAAGTTTTTACCAATTGAACTCGTTGAAACTCACTGAATCTAAGAACGCTTTTCTATTTAAAAATTTAAAATCATCATTTAATTTTTTTTTATTCAGAAAATGGAATCATTTACGCAAGAAATGCTATGGAATAGAATTTTAAAAAACCTTGCTACCTCAGCCGGAACTATTTTATTCTATTCCCTTGCATTTATTTTTTTTTAAATTAACGTGGCATTAAATACCACAACTTATATCAATATTTAAAAAAATAAATACAAGAATAAAAACGAATGTCTAACAAATAGCTGACAATGTTATANGGGGGGGGGAGAGAGAGAAAGAACTGCATAATCCATTGCATATTTCATTCTAAAAAAAGCTTAGGAATTTGAGTATTCCTAGTATGTCTTTTTATTATTTTCATCAAATCGTCATCGATCCTGGCTAGTAGATGTCATAAATCAGGATATTTGAAATTTACACGGACATGCGCTCGCGGGCGTACTTTCATATGTGTGTGAATTTTTATTAACGAAAGTATTTACACAAGCGCGACTCACTTACCAGGGTTTGAATTCTGGATACCGACATCTCTTTTTTTTTTTTTTTAACTACTCTAGTTTCAGTACTCTTCTCAAAGCTGTAATCTCTCAATGGGGAATTTTTACTGCCTCCCCTGAGGTTGAACTAGCGTTTTGCTAGTGGTTCCTTTGAACCTACCTCAGGTTAACAAAAGTATTAAGTCTCAAGTAAGTGACATCTCATCTAAAGGAGTAAACCTCTACAGAAAATTTCAAAACCTCTTTGCCTACATGAGATCTAAGATAAGAGTTTAATTTGAACAAGAGAAATTTTCTGATTTTATGTAGCTTCCGTTTTATAAAACATATTTTGAGCAAGGGATAGTGCGCGATTGAAATAGTTTTGTTTACGCTTATGTGTGCGTGTCTATGATGGTATTCATAGGATATGTTGTTTACAGCCCCAGGGAAAATCGCATTGAAGACGACAATAACTGCGTATCACGCCCGCCACGTCAGAGCGAGAACTGCTAATAAAACCGACGACGGCTGACCAGGCTGAGACACAACAGCCGTGGACGCAATCCCGGCCGAGCTCTGAGGCATGCCATCCCGCCAATTGACATACCTCTCTCACGCGTCCCTCGCGAACTGGAGCTCTCGGCTCGTCCCGGACCGGTCCCCGCCATTTACAAATCTTCCGCCCGTCTCTCACAAATGCCGACATGACGAGACCGATCTCGGAGGATTTTTCAACCGGCGGTAATTACACGCCCGAATATCATTGGAGGAAATATTTTCCACCGTTGGCCAGATGTGCAGGCCCACCAATGGATCCCCCGAACTGCATTCCACCGATGGATAAATTATTCCAATACGAGAAAGGAGAGAGAGAGAGAGAGAGAGAGGAAGTTGGGCAAGCAGTGTTTCCACATCTCATTCTGCTCTACGGCAATACGGGCTCGGCTAATTTCTAGATAACTCCGACAGCTGGATAATGTTTGTAATTTGAGAATATATATTTTTGCCTGAGACTGTGCCTAGAGAATGCGACTTTGCCGCTAGCTTGCGTAAAACCATCGTCTGAGACTCCTCGGTAATTAGTACTGGTTATTTATATGTAATAACCTGCTTAAATGGATATATCTATAATTAATAAATATAGTTAAACTTCCATGGATTACGTCACATCGAATTTAGCTGATTGGTAAAGATAACTAACAAGAATATGAGTTACTAAGAAACTCACTATTACAGACATATATAATTAGTGTTGTTATAAAATTATTAAAAAAATTCCTGAAGAGAATTCAAATCTATACCAAGATATTGACATAAATGGTAGTGACAAAAACATGCACTGTTTGGCAGAAACCAAATACCAATCGACATTCATTGGACTATTTAACTTCAAGTCGAGGTTAGTGGAGCCATTTATTTCCACTTTTTACGATATAAAAATAATATTTTAAGAAATTCGATTTTGGCTCTCACACTACTACTCACACTTCACTGCCCTTTTTGGCTTTTGGGATTGAACCAGTTATTTACTATTAATTATATCCATCTTTAATGAAATATGTAAAGATTTTTTTTTTATTCCTCTCTTATGTATATTTATAAATTCATCATAATGCACATATAAACATACATAATTTAAATGACTGTTAGACATTCACAAAATACAATGGAAAGAAATTCATTATAATGTAAATATCAAAATCTACTTACTCCATTATTAAAATTATAAACTTTCATCAACTAAAAACGCTTCATACAAGATAGCACACTCTGAAATGGGTACTTTTTTTTATCTTCAAAAGATCTTTGCAGTCTACAAATAAAGTAAAACAAACAGACAACTGCACATGAGCCTTTTAAACAGGTTTTTTTTTTTTTTTTTT
>KZ809487.1:67067-81258 GCA_000696205.2 Oncopeltus fasciatus
AAAATGTATGACAATGTCAGCTTCCTTGAGTACAAGACGAAGTTCTCGCCTTTCTCGTAGGGTAGATTCTCGCTAGGTAGAGGGAATTGAATAAGACAACTAACACGTCCTGGTAGTATAACTGGAAAGTACACCGGCCCGGACAGCAGGAGATCTACCCTACGAGAAAGGCGAGAACTTCGTCTTGTTGTTTGAAAAACTTGTCTCAATAATTGTTTGAAATTTTCGTGGGATAAAATACCACAACTAAATTAAATATTTATAATAGCTTCGTTTTAGTTCAAACTATGATATACATATTTAATAGATGAAAAGTTGAATATTTAAATTACCAATAATTATTTATGAATTGTTTTACGAATACTTATATTCGTATATATAGTAAAATTTCCTAATGCATATTAAAAAATTAAGAATCTACTTCGAATATTTGGTGGACTCCACTCTCTTTGAACAAACAGAATATATTGATCCTCATCACAAAATCGGATGAGGTAGAGAAGTTATAGGGCAAGATCAAATTGAATAATCATAATTATATTAAATTATATACATATACATATATATAATAGAAATATTCANATATATATATAATCAGATACTTTTACCTGGCAGGTAAACAGGCAGCATCTGCTGCTTGATTTTTAAATTTTTATTTCTTATTGTAAATGAGACAGGAGGCGGATTTTTACCAGGCAAAAATTTTCAGTTATAAATTTTCCGACCAATCAGAAGGAAATCTTAGGTCTTTAATGTACGAAAAGACAGAGCATATTCTAAAAATATCTTTCAGGTGATAATGGGAGGAAGGAAAAATCAATAGTGAAACGTAAAAAGAAGGTAAAAAGGATTGGGAAAAAAAATAAATAAATAAATAAAAAGCAGAGGAATCGAAAAGAAGCAGATGTCTGTGGCTAGGCTGAACCATGAAACTATACAGATTTCCGAAAACCCCGAACAACTCGACACTGTGATTGCTAATAAATAATTTCTTAGTTTTGTGTTAACTCCCATTTAACCACCTAAGAGGTAATGAAAGAAAACAAGTCTACCTGGAGGCTTGATAGAGGTAACAAGCCTTAGTAAGGATGTAACTAAGCTTGGGTATAACTAAGGATATAAATAAGGTATAACTAATGGTACAACTAAAGGTATAACTAAGGTATAACTAAGGAGTCTTGATAGAGATAACAAGCCTATTTATGTACCCATAACCTTTAGGGTTAAAGGACTTTTATTTATGGTAAAAATCCTGTCTAAAGAAGGAGTCTAACCCCCATTCTTTGACTTAAGAGAATCGATCGGATCCTCTCGACTATTTCTGTATACGAAAAGAATTCTATTAAAATAAAAAATTGAGGCGAAACAAAATTGACTACCATTTTATCCCCTTGTATATCAAATATTAATTAATATATGACCTAATTAACTATTACTCAAAAAATTTACATAAACAGAAATTTTCAAGCTAAGCTCTAATTGGATTACTCTTTCTAGTGGTAGTTTTTGTGGAGAAAATCGCTTGATAGTCGAGAAACGCTATGTCAGTGTTTAATCATTTTCCCTTTGAAAATGACTTAGGTTTTCACAGAATGTTCGAACAATAGGGTGTTTAGAAACCACCCTTAATGGAATGTCTTTATTCAAACATTTTTTAGCCTGAAAAGCTTGGCTAAGAGGAAATGAATCTCAGTTTTCCTCTGAAGAAATTCCCACAAATAAATTACCTGAAATAATACTTTGTTTCCACATATTATAAAACTCTCTTTATATATATATATATAGTTCTCTCTCTACAAAAATGTAAATTTCTCTTCCTCCTTTTTAACCTGAAATTCAACATTGGGACACAGAGGAAGGGGCTGTCTACAACTAGGCAGCCTATCCTAAATAGCCATGGCACTGGACAAGTTTTATTTCTCAATGAAGCTAGCTTAGGGCGAGGCTCGAACCCGCAGTAACAAGCTTAGGGGTCCCAAAAGGATTCTTTAGAGTAAGCTGACGGCCTGATTAAAAATTTGATTTTAATTCCCGGACCGTATATATGTCTGAAAATTTTTTCAGAGCTGTGAAGTTAGTTTATTACTCAACTTCTCATTCACATCAAAGAATTGGAAAACATAGATTATATGTATGGTTATTAAGTCATTCAACATAAAAGTCTTGCCAAGTTCAGTCACTAATACATTTCGAAAGGCTCATTTATTCCTTCTTTGGAAAACACGAATAATTTTAAAGAAATATTCAGAAAAGAAAATTATGAACATCAATCATAATTATAGATAACATAGATTAGAAAAAAAAAATTTGTGTTTAAATTTAAAATTTATTTAATTGTCTTACTCATGATTCAATAACTACCTAAATAAACCAAAATAATTCTGAACAAAATACAGCTTTCGCTGGTATTTAAAATTTTTATCAATAAAATTACTTGGGGATGTAATATCATGAATCTTATTTAATAATTAAATCTTATAATAAATACAATTGTACTTCTTTCAATTATGAAAACTATAATTGCGATTACAATAGCCAGAATTAATAACTCTAGAATAGTTTATGTTTGATAAATTTAGATAATATTAACTTCAACTGATTGTCACAAATGTTTTTATTTTATTATTTAGCTACAAAAACTATAAATATTCCCCACATATATGATTCCAGTGAAAGTGCTTGTGAAGAAGATAAAACTTCAATTATCATCAATAAAAAAAAACAATGAGAAGAAATGGAAATTAACATGAAGATGGCGCTAGATCACTGTATATGACTCCTATGTTTAATATCGTGGATTTGTATCCCTGGTTACCGAAGTAACCGGGTTCGAACACCTGCCTTTCATTATTACATTAACAAGGAGTGCTAAGGTCACGGCGCAGGTGCCANTTTTTTTCTTTTTTTCAGGGGAAAAAAGAGTTACAAGTTTCTCTGTTTCAAGGTTTAGTTTTACTTCTGTTTAATGACTGTGATGAAATTAGTTTTGAGGATATTAAAAGTTCTACTAATATCGAGGTGAGGATTTTTAAAGTTAATTTTAGGCAATGTGAGCAATTACAGGTTTTAGTTTCCATGACAAATTTCTGAAAAATAATAAGAATAAATAATTTGGAGGTATCCAGTTGACTGTTGAGCATTTTGAGGAGAGGTTAGTCAAGGTTCCCAAGACCAAATCCCCTGACTAACCTTTCCTCATAATAAGTTTTAATATTTTCCCTGAAACTACCTATTAGAAATCAAAATAGATAAAAATAAATAAAATTTATGTGTGTGCGTGTGCGTGCGTGCGTGTGAATGTGAATGTACACTCGTGTGTGCATGTTTAACTTAGTCTGTTAGTAAACGCTCAGGCCAGTTTTCAATTTTTTTTTTTGTTTATGAAATTTTCATCCTAAGGAGCCAATTTAACTTTGAAAAGGCAAATAATGTTCTCAAAACGTTTGCATAAATTGATGTCTTATTTTGATTAAATGGCAGGTTAATCTTGACCTGTAAATGAACGGTCAGCTTCTTCTGCAAACTTAAAAAGGTTAAATAATTCAGAGAATTTTTTCATCTTTTGATCGACTCTGTCTGGGATATAACTGTCAAAGATATTTCACTTTAAAAAAAGCTAAAGTATTTGCAACTAATTTCAAGCAACAGCTTTATAAATCTCATAGGGCCACGTGGTAGGGTGCTTTGCACAGTGCTTCTATTCTTGCAAGAACAGTTTCAAATCCAGTGGAAGAATTAATAACTTTCTTAAGGGAGAATAAAATCCTTATACATTTTGACCCTTGTAAGGGATGTAAGGCCAGGTCCATAGTGGTTCTCGTAAAACATCNTATATATATTTATATATAATCTTATGTAAAAATTGTAAATATACGAAATGAATTGATTTACCATGCACTCTATATAATTAAATAAAGTGTGATAATAACGAACATATTCAAAAAGAGACTATATTTTATAGAGAGGCTATATTTTAGCCATTAACGATCTCGCAATAGTTAATCAACACTTTTTATACTTTCCATTAAGATAAACATGAATTGTCAGCCCTGCTTTTTTTTTTTAAACATTTCTATTCAATTTCCTAATATTTCACAACTGGAAATTCATGATTTAAAATATGAAAAACTTAATTATATTAGAATACGTTACAATAAATAATACCAGCACTACACATGTTCATTGTTTTCTTCAGTTTATTATTATTAATTAACTATTAATTTGCCCGAACTTATCAAAGTGTCTTTGAAAAACAAAATATAAATGTATATATCTTTTGAAAGTTGTGATATGGAATTTTTCAATTATATTTATTATGATACTAGAGTGAGTAGTTCGATTTCCTTAGAATTAATTCAGCTAATATTAATTTGAGACAAAAATATCACATGGCATACTGAGATTAATATTCGAAAGCAAACATTAGGATTCCAAACATAGAAATTATAATACTCATATATTAAGAATTACACGAAAACAGTTCACCGAAAAATAAATATTTTTGGAAATCTAAGACCAGCAGGAAGTCATGCTTCACATACACATCTGCCCGGGACCTTTACAGTAAACTGTATATAATGTGAGAAAGTAGCATCAGGAAGGAAAGAAAAAACATATTAAAAAAAACTGGCAAAAGTTATAGGTATAGTAGAGGTGCGACACGTTCTATGGGAAGGATTTGAACGGTGGAGCCAAAGAGAATGAAGGCCGCAGCCCTCTCCTCGCTCTTCGTAACTTGCACACAATCTCTCAATTTAACGGCCGTTATTTCTTAGTAAATACATTTTCCGCACAATACAGAATCGAACCAAAGGACAATGACCATCTAGAAAGTCATCGAGAAGGAGTTTGAGCTCCGTTTTCTTTTTTTTTTCCAATATTTCATTAAGTTTATTTGACTCATTTAATGAATAATTACGGAATCATAAAAAATTGGGCAAGCATTTATTGGACTTGCACTACTATTTGAGTATATTTTTTACAAGTAAACTCATTTCCCAACGGTACAGATATTACCTAGTAACATTCCAAAACATCACGCTCAAAGAAAACCGAAAAATTATATTCGTTAGAAAGAAATTAATTATTGGTATGAATGAAGAAAATAAACAGAAAAATGTTCTACTTCACGTTTCGCTAATAATAGACTGATTTTCCCGAAATTTAAATATATCCATTTATGTAAACAACTAAATTCTCAATACCAAATACTTACGTAGACTCAAAATCCCAGAACGAGTCTTATGCGATACTCTACTTCCCTTTGAATTTTCTATTTTTTAACTAGCTCTATCTATCTACTCTCCTCTTTTAGTAAATTCTGGTAAATTTCGTTATATCACGCAGACAATTTACACGATTTTGATCCTGTTCCTCTTTTCAAGTGCAGACATGAATTAAAATTATGCTGAGATAAGTCTTATATTCGAACTATTAATTTTCTTTGTGCTCAAAAGAATAACCAAATATCAATAACTATGTTTATAGCATGAAATATATTTCGNCAAATACTTTATTAAATTGAAGAAAATTTTCGGAAAATAAATTGAGGTTTTTGAACTTCACTTATAAAAATTCCTATCCTAAAAGCCAGAAAAGGGGAAGGGGGATTTCAATAATAACACATTATTATAAGGTAGTTTAAAATAGTAGTATTTTTTTATGTGAAAAATACTTGATTTTGGATTTCAAAATTATATATAAACAGTTTTCATTTATTTATCAGAGCTTGAATAATGACACTAGCTTAGACTAGAGGATTTATTTGATTTCCCAATCCTAACATTGCGGGATCGAGTTCCATCCTGGACAGGCTTTTATCGGGAAATGAAATCCAGTTTAGTGCCAAGAGTGTTTATAATACCCCATTAATTATATAATTTATAAATAGCCACAATATCCAAAATGTTTCGATTTTTTCCTATAAGAAACTCAACCTATCTTTTGTCGCATTTAAGAGAGATTTGACCACTTTCATTAAGAAAAAAAATCATCGCATTATGACTAAAGAATTAATATTTAGGGCAAAGAAAAACTCTCACTTCGAATTTTTCGCTGAGTAACTTCAAAAATATGTTTTATCAAAAGATAAATCTATGTCGAGTTTCATTTCTCTAAAGTAACTATATCATGGCCACTAATTTGAAAAAATGTTATATATTCGCATTCGACATTTTAGGTGACCCCAAGAATCTTTTGGTTTGTTATGGCGAATTTCATTATGAAAAGCTGAAAACTGTGGCCTGTTTCTACTGATTGTCAGACACGCAAATGAAAAAAAAATCATTAGAAACAGAATTTCTACTTTGACTTTAATCAAGGGAATTCTTTCTTATGTAGATACGAACTCCTATTCGTATGTCAGGATATGTATAAGTGTAAGTTACTTTAATGAGTCAAGGATAAGAGATTCAAAGTATTGCTTTACTTTTGAATGTTCCAATGTTTAGAATTGCGATTCACCGCAAAAATGCAACCGCCACATATTCTTGCGATTCTTTGTGGTTACGTGAATATTGATCAACCCTAAGAATATAAATTCTTAAGCAGAAATCGTATTCTGCTCAGAGTGACTGCAGCCGATTCAATTAGTTTATTTCTAGATTGCAAAACACCTGCTTAAAAAAAATTAACTAAAGATTTTTAAGTTATTTTTTTGTTTATTTTTTAACCACTCTGATCCATTCTTTCCATAAAAACGACTGACTGTGNCGCAGAGGTATTGATAGGAAGAGAGAAAGAGGTATGGACTCATTGGGGAAATATCCCTCCCTGCAACACTCCTAAAATTAAGAAAGATACTCAAGTTCACCTGAAATGTAATATAAATGTAATTGAGAAGAAAATAAATTTTCTACTCTTAAGAAATACAGATTACAGAGAAAATAATAACAAATGCTAAAATAATAATAATTTAAGGAAATAAAATGAAAATATAAAACTATCTACCAGAAAAGATCTGGTGGTATTTTTTTTTCAATACATAACATGGCAAAAAAAAAAGGAAGTATTTTACGGGGTTTTTTGGCTTTAATGTTTAGAAAAGTTTTTGTCTTCAATATTTGTTGCGGTAAAAAAAAAAAAAATTTCTGAACTGTTCGAAAAAAGAGTAAACTGCATTACATAACTGTATTACAACTTTTATTGGGAAGAGATAATCTCATCTGAAAGAAAGCTCACTAAATAACTCCCTGTAATTTACGAGGGTGAAATGAATGTTTGTAACTTGGACACAAAGGGCCATTTCGGGGATATTGATTTCCCCGCTCTGTGTGGCCCTGGAATATATTCATTCTTCAGTAGAAAGTTTCAGGATCGCACAACCCGTACAAACTCTCAACCCCATTCATTCAATCCTCTGAATGAAAGTAATATTAAATTAAGAAGAAACCTCTTTTGTCCAATTATCTTAGAGATGATATAGGGGTATGAGATTTATTATCATGCACACTCGTTACACTTTTCTTCACAAATCGGTTTTATACAAATTTCACAGACATATTAATGTCTTAAATGGAGAATTTTGTTTGTTTTTTCTCTCAAAAGTCATGAAAATGAGATCCTGGTGACACGACGTCCCCTCTCGCCTTCATGTTCATTCATCTTCTCGCCCTGAAGATGGCTTAAAATGTAAGCCAAAACGTTGGCAGATACACATTTTTTTAAACTAAGTTGATTTTAGTTGGGGTCCGGTCGAGTATTTTAGTTTAGTTCTCTCGACCGAACCCCAACTAAAATCATCTTAGAATATATCTACGGTCAACAAACTCTCCTTTTGAACATTTTTTTAAATTGTATTTTTTTATCTACCTTGACCGGACCCCAACAAAAAACATCTTATGTTAATAAAGGAGAGTTTTTTTGACCGTAGATATTATTCTGAGATGATTTTAGTTGGGGTTCGGTCAAGGTAGATCCAAATGAAGATGGCTTACAATGTAAACCGAAACGTTGGCAGATAATCCTTTATTAAAAAATACATTTTTTTAAATTTGTGTTTTTTGGATCTACCTTGACCGAACCCCAACTAAAATCATCTAAGANTATAATTATTAGGTAATTTATTTTATTTGTATCTAAAGAAAAAAAAAATTTTTAATCTTTACAAGACTACTTATTATTACAATTATTTATTTTATTATTATTTGACTTAAAAGGAGTTATTGTTTTATATAAGAACTTATTAAATAGAAACTTATTATACAGAATCATATCCAGAGCTTACGGACTCTTAGAAAATGTTGGTAAGGCTGGCAAAGACTAAACATTGTGACGTATGTCTGCAGATTCATTGGCTCCCATACACTCTTCTCTCAAGAAAGCTATAGTACCTCATACGTAAAGTAACAGAATCTGGCCTCAGAGTAAATACCAACGAATTAGAAAATAAGCACTGCTGTTGAATCGATGTAGAAGTCGATAGCGAATGTTATAAGAATAAGGAGCTACTGCATAAGATTGTGAAATTCTCGGTGATCAGGTGGCCATGCAATATAATCACAGGGTCAGCCATACAAAGAATACCTAGAACAACTTGGAGGAGCTCCAATTATGAAGAAAACTGGGACTTCTATGACTTTACTCCATAGAATGGAGAGACTTCGTGAAGATTTAATGTCCTCCTAGGAATTAGTAGGTATGAGCCAAGTAAGTCAAGAAAATTAGTAAGCTCTGCTCTGACTTTCAAAATCCAAGGGGCATCAGCCTTAATCAGTCTTAAAATCATTATGAAAGTGACTCCTTCTATTGTGAAATTGATTTAGTTTTGATAGTCTGATAAAATTAAGTTTTATCACTTAATTTGTTTTCAAAATAGTGCTTTGGATTTGTCAGTATTGTCATAACCTTACCCACAATTTAAAACCATTAATCACTTTTCACTGTAATTAATTTTAACAGTATATTATTTATATTTTGTGAGTTTTATACATATATGAGATGTGTAGGTGTATGAGAAAGGACCACGACTACACTGGTGTAGGATTTACGCTTGGTTTGAACAATTTTTCAAAAGTCGTTGAGAAAACAGCCCCAAAGTTAGGAGCTCGATTTCCCCCGAAAGAGATCTCTACCGATAGAGGTAAATGTTTCCTCATTTAAAATACGGCAGAGATCGGCCGACAGTCGTTCACTGAGGCAGGCGAAGATGAAGTAAACAGTCGACGTGAAGCGTGCAAAGCAGCCCCCGGCGGTTACGCAAGTATATCTCACGCGTGTGCGACTCCGCGTGGCGTACCCGTTCACGTAACGCTCAAGATGTCTGAGACCAGTCTACCCCGGCTGACACATTCGACCAGGCCGTTCGAGAACAGTTGCAAGCCTCAGAGCTCCGTATCGGGCTACTCCCACGTTCTTCTTACCCCAAGAGTGCTTTCTTCATCTGCCTTTTTCAGCCTATTTTTCTGTGCGAGAGAATGAAAAAAGGAAAAAACAACTGGCGAACACGCATGAATTTAGAGTGTCCACCGTGTTTCACTTGTCGCAGTTAAATTTTGGAAAAATATTTTATTTTCCTGACATATTTAAATACTAATTTTTTAAAATCCCATATTTCTCTAGAAAGGAGAAAAAAATAATCGTACAAAATCTAAGGGAATAATAAAAGCATTTTAAACGTTCGGGAAATGAATAAGGTATTTTACCTCCCTATCATTAATAATCTTTAGGTTTTCGTAAATAGTGAGCTTGAAATTTTCCATATTCTTTCTTTTCAGGTTTTTAAAAAATCAATGTTTGCTTCTTTCCGATGGTCATTACCGTCCATGAGCAATTACTTTCAGCCCAAATATGACCTTCATGTATTCCCATCATGTTTCGAAAAAAAAAAAAAAGAAAGAACCACAAAACCATCCGTTGCGAAAAAGAAGTATGAGACGGCGAGTGGTATTGAATAGGGCTATGCTCCTTCTGACATTGAACTCCAGGAGCCGCAACGAACCAGCTACTCATGGTTACAACATGGTGATATTTGATTACTGATGGGACCTTGATGGATCTGTGTGCCATATAACTTTCTTGCATTACTCATGGGAATAAATTGACGATACAAGATATAGAGATATAGATTTTAAATTCCGAAAAGGCTAGACAAATATAAATATAATTAATTACACTTAAATTTAAAGTAAACTTTTTAAAAAATGGATTAAATATTAATTTATAAGAATCATAAAAAATATAAATTAAATTTAGCATAATCACTAAATAAGCAAAAGATATAATAACAATAAATTAATTTTAGAGAAACTAATCGATCCAATTTCAAGAATATTATTGGAAGAGCAATTTTATTTAGTATTTATTTAAGACTATATTTAATAGCTAAAATTACATTATCTTAAAAGGAATGCATCTATATCATTTATATATGTGTATCTATTTTCTAATTCGAATTTAATACTGCCTGAATCAAAGAAATCTGTTTCAAACCGCTGTGGGTTAGAGTCCCTAGACAACACTTTATCGAGAAATTAAAGCCTGTCTTAAGCCACGGTTATTTAGAATAGAGTAGTTACTTCTAGATTATCCCTCTATCTATGTTTCTAAAATGGTTGAACGTGAGCTAAAAAATAGTAATAAAGGATTTTTTTTTATTCATTCAAGAAAATTCATTTGTAGAACGAAATAGAGAATACTGGATGGTAGAAATTAGAAAAAATTGCAATTATATTTTACTAATAAAAAAATAATACAACAATTAATGATAGGGAATAGAATAAATACATTTTTATTCTATTCCCTCGCATTAATTGTTTAAAATTTACGTGGGATAATACACCACAACTAAATTAATATTTATAAATAAAAATAAAAAGTAAATAACGAGATTTGATAAATATCTAGACTATGTCAGCTCCTTCGAGCATAAGACGATGTATTCGTCTTTCTCGTGGGTTAGGCTCTTGCTAGTGTGTTGGGAATTTAATAAGTTATCTAGCTCGTCCTGGTGGTGCAATGGTTAGCATTAGTGCTTGGAAAGCAGGAGATCCATGTTCGAGTCCTGGCTGGGAATGATAGATTTTGTATTCTATTCCCTCGCATTAATTGTTTATGATTTATTTTTTTGCACTCTTCAAAATTATTAATTCCCGTGGATGTGGCGTAAGAGTAGCTAATAGGATCCATTTGGAAAATTCTGGCATTGAGGGTTTAAATCCCGAACTGGACAAACTTTTATGCATAAATAAATTCTTGTCTTCAGCCATGTATGTTTATAATGGGGTGGGAACATGCAGATAACTCCTCCCTCCATGTCCCTAAATGGTTGCAAGGGAAGCTAACTAAAAAATAAAAATAAAATTCACGTAGTAAAATAAGTGAAAAGGAAGGAAGATGCCACAAGAAGACTGGCCGAAATAGGTTACTCCGAACTTCGTGCTAAACAAAAGCATGAAATCACAAAGTTCTGTCTCGTCATCGCGCAGAAGCAATTCTCAGACGGGAATGCGTCTGCAGTTTTCCGTAGGATGTCATGTTTTTGAATTTTTTTTTTAGAAATCACTTTTCACCCTTAGCACTTTCTCTCTGCAAAGGGATTCCGTTTTTAGCTGAGGTTTTTATAATCCAAATAAATTAATAAGAATGCTCCCTTTAAATAAATTATTAAATTACATATAATTAAATATATTTATTTTTTAAGATTGTGAAATTCTCGGTGATCAGGTGGCCATGCAATATAATCACAGGGTCAGCCATACAAAGAATACCTAGAACAACTTGGAGNAAATTAATAAAATTAATATTATTTTATTTTTAACGTTCCTGTCTCACTTGGTATATTATTCTATCACTATTATCATTATTCAAAAGTCTTACCCAGTTGATAGTTAAGGTAGAAATTTCTGGCTACAAAAGTTTTATTTTTGAGTTTTAAAACTCTTAAATTGCGATATTAAGAACAGATCCATCGAAAGCTTCTCAGTACTAATATGATTTAATTCAAAGTATGTATATAATGTATTTTCATTTCAAATGTTGGAAATATTAAACTTCATATCATAAAAACTAGAAAACTAAAATGAAACCAAAAGAAGTACTCAAATATATCAGTATTACTAATATAGTTTTTTTTTGTTTTGTTTTTTTGGTTAATTTTTGTTAATTATTGCTTATTTAACTTTACCATTACTAGCGTTTGCAAATATGTATTATAAATTGATATTATTTCTAAATATATGCGTAGAGAAAATGAAGAGAAAATTGAAATTTTATTAATCAATTCATTAGTTCAGAATGAAATTATTCTAATTATATTCTTATGCAAAACCTTTCCATGATAGTAATGACCTATTACCGCATATATAATTGAGCAAAAAATAAAGGATTATGTCCTTGGATTGTAGTTTATTGTATACACTTTCTAAACGCCTTATGTATGAGCGTCAACAACCTCGTTGGCATTGATTGATTCAAGCAGCTAAACCTCCCAAACTCTACCGGAACGTCACTGGAGAGCATTCCTTTCACGACGAGCGAGGGTAACAGTCAGACAAAGCGAGAAGCAAACAAGGCGTTGCAGAAATACAAATCCCCCAGGAGAGAATAGGATAAGGCGGGGGAGATAATCCGGATGAATAGGAGATGATATGAAAGGGCCAGCGTCCAAAGGCCGGGAAACGTGGGCATAGCGCGGAAAGGTGATTACCAACTCTGAAAGGGAGTCTGGCGTCTGTCGCTGGAGGACTATTTACACATTCGGCGAAATTCCCGACCATTGTGGTGGCACGGAGGATGTCGCCGAGGCGTCGTCTGGCCAGTGCACGACCATCATGAAACGGGACGCGCCTTCTTGGCACAAAGGAAATCTCAAAAAGGCACACTGCCAATAACTCAAAGATATTGCACTTAATATGCACCTGCCGAGATAAAATTAAATAAAATATCCGTTAACAAACTCATAGCAGAAAGTATTATACGTCTTCCAAATTTGGGAATAACAGAAACTCAAATATCACAATGGGTGTGTTTGCCATTACATTTGCAAGTCGGCCGTCGGAAGCCCGTTCAATGTTCACTCTCCCGTAGCATAATCTTTATTCATAACACGTACGGAAATACACACGGCTCACGTCTCAAAAAATAATAAACACGACAGGAGAAAAGGGATAACAATCGCACGACATGTATTTCCAGTATACACTTGTTACGCAAGCCATTCGGAAATTGTATGAAGACGTAAAGTAAACTTTGCAGACCCCAACTTGCGTTACAGTAACCTTTCTTCTCTCAAATCTGATGGAATAATCGGGGCAGAAATTTAGAAGAATTTTAGTGTCCCGGTGTATTTAAGGAGTCTCTCGTAACTCTTATGCATTTTCATTTTTATTCAATTACTTAAAGATCAAATCATCACAGAAAAACCCACCTCCTTCAAGTATAGCGGAAACACATTGCCATGCCTCTGGGGGAAAATACCAGATGGCTTATACGTGTGTATGTATCACTCTTTGGGAAATATTTATATAAAGTTTTTTTTTTAATTGTTAAGTTCAGACAAAGTATACATATGTAACAGATTTGTTTACACACACACACACACACACACACACACACACACACACACACACACACATATATATATTTATAAACAGTTCAAAATTAATTGTTTTTACTATAACCTTCTGTATTTAAGGCTAGCTTGCTGCAGTGTCAATGGAGTTCTACATAAACCATGGGGAGGAATGCTTTAGGAGAGCATAAACTCAGAAAATTGTTTATATAGCCGATTAAGTCCATATAATAGAAATAAGTAACATAATAATTTGCATATTCTCTAATGTGCATATTCTCAAATGGTTTTGTAGGTCTGTGATTTTTAAGATCTCTATTAGAAAGCTGATTATTTGTAATGTACAAACTACATAAATAACATATGTCACAACTACATAACATAATTTATGATAATATTAAGTTGTATTTTTAAAATAATAGAAATCTCAATAGTTTATTTAATAAATTAGTAAATGGTACTTCAAGATTTAATAAGAGATTAAATAATTCAATCAAAATAAGAGTAAATAATTAACAGTAAACATCTATGTAATTAATAATGAATATAAAATATAATATTCCGCTTGAAAGAGATTTAATACGTATTGTTTTGTCATTTTATATTAATATTAAATAATAGAAGCTAAAGTACACCACTCTCTCTCTATATATACATGTATGTGTATATATATACATATACACA
>KZ809488.1:30441-42674 GCA_000696205.2 Oncopeltus fasciatus
TTATTTATTTTGTTTTTTAAAATTTACCGACTATAGAATTGTTTTTTTAAAAAGTTAATAATTTTGAAACTTATGTGTAAACATGTGCAATATGCTATCTATTATTTATTATTATATGTTATCCATTATTATTTATTTTAACACTTTAATTGCATGGCATTGTTTTGTGCCAACAACGCACTGAGGATGAGGAATTAGCCTCCAATGCGCTCTGCTTTGAAAATAAATGTATGGGCTGTGGAGGTTACTGACCACTATCATATCACCCATCTTTGAGATAGAAAAAAAAATTAATGTTTCAAATCTAATATTAAATTATCCAAAATAATTAATCTAATTCTGTATTTAGGCATTTAATTGAAAAAATTAAAATAAATAGGATTCTGGTTAAAATAAGATAGGAGGAAAGGGGGAATTGTTTGAAGGCAGACCAAAATTTTTAATAAGATATCATTGTTGTTTTTTTTTAGTTACGTGTAGAACTTAAATGGAGTAGGAACATAATAGGTGCAAAATATAATTTTCTACATTTTATGTTTTAAAGTATTTCTATGAATAAGCTTATTAAGAAACATTGTCATGAATGTAACGGCGGTGAATGACTACATCCTCCAAGCTTACTCCCCCAAAGTAAGCTTTCTGGCCATCATAGTATTTGGTTTAGTGGAAATTCTTTTTATTTTTATTGCTCTCTTTGTCCAAAATACAATGTATTATCATGTACTCTCATTTATGTCAATCTTAATTCTTAATTAAACATGAGAAGTCAGCATCTACATGACTTATTTCATTCATTAATACAATAAAACATGCAATTGAGTATATAATTGAGAATAGCAGAATTGAAAAAGTTATATTTATCAAACTCCTTTAATTTTTTTTTAAATAAAAAAAATCATTCTTACATTTTGTAAACAAAACATTTTTTTTTCATTATATTCCAATTTCATTCTTTGTTTTCCTCTAATTTTCATGGATAAAGTAAGTAGATTGTATGTTATTATAGTTATTTACTCCTTTTTATTTGACATTATTTAATTTTGAATTTATTACTCATTATTGAAAGTTAAAGGTCAGTGTGAAGTAATAAATATGTCGTGTTGTGTAATAGCTAAAAAAATTGTTGGAATTTTAACTCTATATGAAGCATTAAGAAATTGTCAAGACAATAGATAAAATTTGATTGAACATAGATAAAAGTTTTTTCAAAGTGCTTTTCTCTTAATTTGGCATTCGCCAAACTGTCGACCAAGGTTAACTCTTGTTTTGTAGTGGAGATGCTGACAGAACTATTTTGGTTAAATGGGGAGAAGCTCTAGTAGTGAATAGCATTTTTTCCCAAATTGATAACTCCAATTTCACATTAGCTGATTGCTTTTGAGATTGAGACTGAGCTCTTTTGGAAGACTCCTGAACTTGAATGCTGAGCTTTAATCATCAAAGAAATTGTGTGAAGATTAATGTTTTTAGTTTGACACAAATCTTAATCATTGCTATAGCTTCACCCCAGTTCACTCAAAAAATTGTCATGTTTTAATTTTGCAATTTAATAATTTTGAAAAATCAAGAATAGCCAAAGCCTATGACAAACAATTACTTCCCATTCTTGAAGGAGATTATAAATTTAAAAATTTTTAATTGTGAACCTAGTTCCTGGTGGTCATTATCTTGTCAAAAAAGTGATAAAAACCAGGAAATGGTCTGGATGTCAACTAATAACAATGAAATGTAATTTGAACAGATAATAAATTTTTCCCTTAAGCCACTTATAGTCCAGTGAGATTAGTCAATTATTCTTGAGATAAGTAATCATTTGTCTATACTATCTTTCATTTTTTAATTTGGATAAATTAAAAATAAAATTATGAATAAATTATAAATATATTGCGTTGTATCATTTGCAGGCTTAATATGTGGCACCTCTACTTGTCACATGGCAGTCAGTGAGCAACCTGTGTTTGTCGCAGGAGTTTTCGGGAAATCTATTTGAGTGCTATGGTGCCTGGTCTTTGGTTGAATGAAGCAGGCCAGCGTAATAATTGTGATACTGTTTAAGTATAAAGTGATGCTGGCAGTCTTATCGATCATAGAATTTCTTCCCACCCAGCTGGATTTGCCATACACTGACCCCCAATCATGTTCATTATCATAATTCTGCAATTTTCAAGTTTCAACATGTCCTTTCTACAATGATTAGATATATGGGAGGTATAAAAGTGGAATGAAGCCCCCCAAAAAATCCTGGGAGTTTTGTTATGAATAAACATTTTTCATCATTGAATTTACATTTTCAAACTGCATTTAGCTATACAAGTACTTTAGAGCCCTTGATTTCTTACAATAAATAAATAAATNGTCTTTGGTTAATTTTTGAAAAAAAAAAGAAAAAAAAATTATATTAGCGTGTATTTTGCTTGGTGGAGAAGCTGCCCAATGGCAGTACTCCTAAATCAATATTTACAATATTTACAATTGTTTGTTTTGTTTGTTTTTTTAAAAATTGTTATTAGGAAGTGTTGGCAATGAGGTGGTCATGTGGCCATTTCCTATTCAGGCCTACCTATCTGGGTAATACTAGATAGAGTTTGAGCTAAAGGATTGGGATGCATGAAAAGGTCAGAGTGGATTTTATTAAAAGGGGTTGTGATAACGTCTTTTACAAAAGGTATTTCATGGTTATTGTAGAGTGAGGAGTTGGCAACGTAATAGGGTGCATCAACTATGATTCTTAGGATTTTGGATGGTTTTGGAAGTACTGTATTATTTGGATGTTGGATGGTTAGCAATTTCCACAGTTTGACTTCATAAGTCCAAATAGGTCTCAGCAGTGTCTTGTAAAGAGTTAGTTTGTTAGTCACAGTTTAAAAGCTTGTAAAGTTGTCCAAATCTCCTATTTAGTTCCTGTCTCTTAATTTTTATGCGTGTGTGTTCCATGTTAATTGAGAGTCAAGATGAAAGCCCAGATGCCTAATGCAGTTGGAAGTAGGAATAGAAATATCATTAAAGTCAATTCTGCCTGGTTGTTTCTTCCTTAGTGTGAACATAACCTGACAGCATTTGCCTTCATTGAACTAATGTGCCAGAGCTGGCACCATCTCTGTATGTCCATGAGATGTCGTTGGAGATTTCTTCTGGCAGTATGTGAGTTGACATCGGAAGAAAGGATTGCTTGGTCATCAGCAAAGGTTGCAAGGAGTGTGTTAGGATGAGAGGGGATATCGGCAGTATACAGGATGTAAAGGATGTGCCCCAGCACACTACCTTGTGGAACTCCTGCCTCCACTTGGTAATATTTGGAGTAATCTAATCCTTGTCGGACCCTGAAGAATCGATCGGTTAGGTAGGAGCAAAGGATAAGATAAAGGGTGCTTGGGAGGATGGTTTTTAATTTGAACAATAGTCCGCTATGCCAGACCCTGTCAAATGCTTGCGGCACATCAAGGAAGGCACCAACCCAGTACTGCTTGTTCTCGAAAGAGGAAGATATGCAATCTACAACACGAAACACTTGTTGGACCGTGGAGTGTTTGGCTCGGAAACCAAACTGGTGTTTTGGAAGTATATGGTGATCGTCTAAGATTGGTATTAGCCTTTTAAGAAGAATCTTCTCAAAGACCTTTGAAAAGAGGGGAAGCAAGCTTATTGGGCGATAGGAAGAAGGGGTTTACTAGGCTTTGGGAAGAGGATTACGGTGGATAACTTCCACAGGAGAGGAAAGTGTGTGGTTTGGAGAATGCTGTTGTTAAGGTAGGTGAGGAAAGTTACTGCTTGATTAGGAAAGTGATTTAGAATTTGGGCTGTAATAAGATCATACCAGGGAGACTTGCGTTTAGGCAAGTGGGAAAGGATATATTTGACCTCAGAGATCACCCGATCGCTTTATGAGGTGGAAACAGAGGAAGAGAGGAATCAAGGAATTCTTCTAGCTTCATGCTCTTAGAATGGTTTTCTGGATCAGGGTGAGGAGTGAAAGTTTGCTGAAGATGATGGCCATGGGTTAGTCGTGAAGAACGGAGATTCTGTGATGACCGGGGGGTTATTAATCTGTATTGTGTTGCTGAGTCCTGCGAGATTTGTCACCGGCATAGTTGTGTTGTCACCTTTTGAGGATGATAGTATGCTTCTGGATGTGCCCTGATGACTCTGGCTAGCAGCGGGTCGCTGGTGGAGAACTCAGCGGTGAGGGCTTCCCTTCAGCTGAGCGAGTCCTCTTTTTATGGCCTTTATTTGGTACCATGATTTGATGGTAGAAACTACTGTGCATGTGAATAAGTGAGGGAGAGAGAGAGAGAGAGAGAGAGTGAGAGAGAGAGAGAGAGAGAGAGAGAGAGAAGAAAAAAAAGTATGGAGGTGGCTAGTTTCGAACTCGCGCCTGAACGGGGTGAGCCAGGGCTAGTAGTCTAAGTGATGGCCCTTTATCAGGCCCAGCCAAGGAGGCTGCTTGACCTCGAGTCACATTCTTCTGTACTTCTCTTTGTTTGAGCAAGCAGTAGGACAGAACATGCTGTTCCCCCTCCACTGATAACAATTGAACTGTTCACTGTCTAGAGCACTAATTCATATCATGATTACTCATGTATTATTTTATTGTTGCTCCATAGTTCTTCACTAAACTGCGTGAATTTGTGCACTGTCACTTAAACTTGGCCTGTGCCAAGTTTATTAAATATTTGTTCACTAAGACACTGTCAAAATACTCATTAATGAGGAGCACGCAACAAAGCCGTTCACACAATGGCTGACTAGCACCGAATCTCAGTTAAATAAAGATAAAAAGTCAGCATCAGCTCAGCAATTGCTGAAGATAGACGTGTGCCTCTCTGACAGTTTTTAAATATGTCAACTGTAATGGTCCCCATCCTGAGGGGGTATGGCTTGTTCTATTTTTAAGAAAGAAAAAAAAATTGAAGAAATCAGATTTTCTCAAAAGATCTCTTATCTGCATTAGAAAAAATCTTAGGTGAATCCACTCACCCTGCTCAGCCCAAACAAAATCCTACTTCTCCTACTGTTTCATATTCCAAGTGGCTTCTATTCCAGTAATTAATTCACTTTCTGACCTACTTCAAAAATTAATTTCAGTTATTGAAATACTTGCCTTAAAAATTAACAAATTTTCCTTAGAAAACTGTAACTAATTTAAATCAATACCCTCTTCCTGATCATGTTATTGCCCCCTATATTTCCTCAGTGGCACCAATTATTTAATTAAATCAACTTCAATATAAAACTTTACCAAATAATTTGAACCGATACCTAACAAATTATCTATGAAACGAGGGAGTCCATTTTCTCAAGGGGTAATGTATCCCTCATATGCTTGGTAGATAGGGATGAAAATATTCACCCACAGCGTCTTTAAAAAAAAAAATATTAAAAAATAATTATATACTTATAACCNCCTTTAGTGAGTTGCATTGATTAGATTTATGGGAAGGATCATTTATCCTTATTGTAATGTTTGAATACACAAAGCAACAATATATAGAAGGATTGAATCATTCATTAGAATTTTCAATTCCTCAAATTGGTTTAGGAAACCGTTGCAATTCCATGAGTTGATAGCAATAGTTTAATAGGTTTAGCTTTTTAGCTGTATTTTAATTAAATGCTTGAAGTCTTTAGCAAAGTTGCATACAAGGGATATATAAAATTCATGGTGCAATTGGGGTTTGGACAACTAAAAGTTAGAATTAAAGCACTGAGTTGAGGGTATAAATGAACATAGATAACATGATCAAATATATATTGAAAACAATCATATAAATAAACAAACATAAATATATAACTCCATTAGAGGTATATAAAAAATTGTATTGTAAAAAAATTACTTTTATGAGATAGTAATATACTGATAAATCTTTTTTGGTAAAGGGCCACACAGTCTGTAGCATGTAGTCTGTCTCAATTATTTAATTATTCATTTAATTTTTATCTTTTTCATTTTGTTTTCTTATTAGATTTTTCTTTGCTGACTGCAGACCTTCATTTTCAAACAGTTTCTGTGGCTTCATATTTTTGTGCCATGTTCATTGTCTTTCTTTGATACAAATATTGAAATGTTTAATTTCATCAAAATTGCAAAAAATTTGTAATCTTGGCATGACTCCACATTTGTTTTACTACCATCTACAAGTTTTCTGAAGCTTTGTTATCAAAGGTAATCTTGGGAATAAATTGAAGACAACTACTTGTTTTTCCTGATTCACAATTTTTTTCCAGATTAACTTTTATTTTTCTCCTTACGTCTGACACGACTGTTCCACTTAATCTGTCAAGGCAATTTTTGTCCTCAGTATTTTTATATAAATTCCCAGTATTGATATGAAAAGTTTTTCATACCCCTAACTCTGTTTGGATGGACTGTAGAGGTAAAATAATAAGCATGGTTTTTTGATGTTTACTTTTGGCGTCGATGTATAGGATTAATAGCGTATTAACATCCCTATTCTTGTGAAGTAGCCCAGAAGTTGGTGAAAATCCTAAGTTGATCAATTTCACCAAACATATTTCTACAACCATGTCGGCCCTTCTTGTTACCAATAGTTTTAGCTGGAACGATCTTGTCTAAGTTACAGTTCTTTTCAACGACACCTACCATTATATACTTATAACCAGCCCTATATAATTTACCTTTCATTTTTGTATAATTTCATATTGGCTATAAATATATTTAAAGTAATCTGTCACTTTATCTATAATATGCTACTTAAGAATATGATATAGCAGTGGAACTTAAAAAGAATCATTTCTCATAAGCATCTGTATATTAGATCAGATATTAATATATTAAAGGATTATGAAATCCAGATTACATGTGTTCAAGAAAATTGTCTGAAGGAAAGTACTCATTTTGTGTAAAATTGATTCCTAATTTATAGAAAAGACTGTCATGAGGGACTTTCCCCCACTGGGAAGATGTGTATAATAATCAGTAACAGTATTTCAGCTATAAGAATACTCTTCAATACAACCCTTCAGGCAGTAGCTGTACAAGTCCTTTCAAATATTAAATATACCTTTAGTTCTATCCTCTTCGACCAAACAAGAATTTAAAATTAAAGCAGTCAACAGACCTATTATCACAACTCCCATTGCCCATCATCTTACTAGAGGACTTCAACAGCCACAATACCCTGTGGTTCTCCACACATACAGACCCTAGAGGTCGCATTGTTGAATCTTTTATAGACTCATCCCAGCTTTGTTTAATAAATAATAACTCTCCAACTCACTTGAGCAGTGCTAGTAGTTAAAATCAATTGGTTATGGATATTTCTTTGATAAGTCTGACACGGTTATCTTGCACTTCTTAGCGAGTTGCAGGCGACGTATATGGATCATACCACTATCCCATCCTAATTGACTTCACGAGTAGACAACCCTTGCTGGGCCAAATTGGTAGGTGGAAAGTAAATTATGCGAATTGGGACGACAGCAGAAGCCTCTTGCTCTGCCCACCTTCAACAATATCTTGCACTTAAAAACAAAGCTAGGTATGTAATAAAAAAAGTCCAAGAAAGAATCGTGGAAAGATTTTCTCTTTCATGTAGGAGAAAATTAACCAAGCAAATTAACAAGACATAAGCTGGTTAACAAGACATGAATTCAATACATCATTGAACTAAACATCATATTTTCTTCAAGAAAATCCCCCTCCACGTCCTTCAAACACAGAGTGTACAACTATCTAAATAATCTTAACATCATAGATCCCAAAATTTTAAATAATAACCTACCTGAAAAAATACTATGGATACAATGTCTGCCATGTATTAACTTTACTTTAGCGATATTGACAGCTTTAACAAACCCCGACTATCTTCTCCTCCTTATTATAAAATGATTTGTGACTTCCGATTCCCACCTATCAGATAAGAAAATAATTTCTCTTTTAAAAAATCAACAATTTTTATAGTTTTTAATGCTCTTTTTGTATTCTGGAATTATTANAACATCTCAATAGTTGTTTAATAGCCATATTTCAAAATTGTTTATATTTATAATTAATTTAGGCTACCGCTTTTTCAGTTCAAATTTTTAATACAATGTTAATTTTTTCAAAATAATTACCGAGTTATTTTTGTAAAGGTATTGGACAGATGAACTTGAGAGGGAGTAATGTAACTAGCTGGTAGGGCCAAAATCTAGAGAGAATTATATTCCATTTCCTTAAAAAAAAATTTTTTTTTCAACTTTATTATTTATTACTTTCTACATGAAAAAAAAAAAAAAAAATGGAAACCGTCAAAATAGGATTAATCATGAAGTATGCATTAAATAATTTACTATTTGGTGAGGTTTCTTCTTTGGATTTATCTTCATCGCATTGCAGAATGTAATAGGGATCTATATCTTAATTCTAGGTTTCATTTTGTCACCAGTTTTTGGTTTTATCTTAAAATTCATATAAAGACATTTTTTCCCTAACTTTGGAAATCATGATTTTCATCTATGTCCACTGAGAATTGAATAAGGACGGGGTTGTAACAATTTATGATTTAATTATCGAGCCTCTGCTCGTCAGTACTCGGATTTCTTCTCTTCCCTTGGCCCACACTATCTTGCAGGAGGCGACTATAACTCTAAGCTCTTGTTATGGGGCTCTAGGACGACCAACTCTCGTGGTCGATCCTTACATAATGCCTTATCCTCCCTTAACCTTTCTTACATTAGTCAACTCTCTCCTACATACTGGTCAACTGATCCCAACAAAATCCCAGACATCTTCGACTTCTTTGTCCACCATGGACTAAATTCCTTTCATTCTTCAGTCACATCCCTGAATGACCTTTCCTCAGACCACAGTCCTGTTCTCGCTAAATTATCCTTGTCACCTTTACCCAAAGTATCTCCTCCATCTTTTATTGGGGGCCCCATCAATTAGGACCTCTTCCGTAATCTTCTTTCTGACTCTTTAGACCTCAACGTTCCTCAAAAAAACATCCTTAGACCTAGATAATGCTACTTATCACTTTACAACCCTTATCCAGAGATGTGCTTAGGACGCTTCTTCCCCAACACCAAGCCACTCACCCACCAGACTTCCTCTCCCCACTCATATCCTAGACCTCATCCAGTTCAAGCGCCAGGCGAGAGCCACATGGCAGAGATCCCGTCATCCCCTCATCCTGATCCTAATGATCATTCCAAACCTACTGAAACAGAAATATTTCTTAATGCTCCTCTTTCCATGTCCCTCCCTCCTAAAGCGGTTAATCCCTCCGAAGTGAAGTACCTCATTTCCAAATTACCCAGGCGCAAATCCCCAGGCCATGATCTTATTACCACTCGTATCTTACGACAACTTCCTAAAAAAGCAATCCTCTTTATAACCTACCTTTACAATAGCATTCTCCGCACCACATACTTCCCTCTTCTCTGGAAACTCCAACATCATCCTCTTTCCTAAACCCAGTAAACCACCTAACCTTCCTTACTTTTACCGTCCCATCAGCTTCCTTCCCATAATGTCCAAAATGTTCGAAAAGATACTCTTTCTGAGAATTATACCCATCCTCGACTCCACGAACCTTGTTCCTAATCACCAATTTGGTTTTAGAAATAAGTACTCCACAATTCAACAAGGTCCCCGAGTTATAGATAGCATTTCCCACGTACTTGAGTGTAAGGAATACTGCTCCTCTGCATTCCTTGACGTGACTCAAGCCTTCGATAGGGTTTGGCATAGGTGCTTGCTCTTTAAACTTAAGTCTATCCGTTCACAACCTTACTACCTAATCATCATGTCCTATCTTTCCGATAGATACTTTCAAGTCCGCATTGGTCTGGAGTATTATGACCTCTACCCTGTTGAAGCGGGAGTTCCACAGGGTAGTGTCCTTGGTCCTGTTCCTTATACCCTTTTCACTGCCGATATCCCAACACATCCTGACACACTCCTCGCGACCTATGCAGATGACACAGACATACTCTCCTGCAACACGGATCCTTACACTGCCTCAAATAACCTTCAATCCCACCTTAACTCTATTTTCCAGTGGTCAAAACGCTAGTGAATACTCCTAAATGAGAATAAATAATTCAATGTCACCTTCACACTTCAATGTCCGCCAGTCCTCCTTAATAACATTCCTCTTTCCTCCTTTCCAACAGTCCGCTACCTTGGGTTCTACCTAGACAGTAAACTAACCTGGAAGACTCACTTACAGACAAAGAGACAAGAACTAAACAGAAGCTTTGAACAGCTCTACAGATTGCTGAACCATATGTCCAGATTAACAAAAGGAAACAAAATAACTCTTTACAAAACATTAATTTGACCTATCTGGACTTATGGTATTGAATTGTGGGGCACAGTGAAGCCATGAAACATTAGATGTATCCAGGGGTTCCAGTCCAAATTCCTTCGCACAATCCTCAACACTCCTCCCTACGTATCCAATAAAATCATCCATTCTGACCTGCAAGTACCTTTTGTTTCCGAGCTCATCCCCTCCAGGTTTGATAAGTTCCACACAAACCTCCAAGGACATCCAAATCCNAACAAAAAAGAAAATATTTAAAAAAATTACTTATAAAAAAATAAGCATTACTTAACGTTTAATCAGCAAAAATAAGTGTATTTTCTATTGAGGAAATAGTACAATCAATTTTTACTATGTCTACTATTATAAGTATAATAATAATTATTAGTAATTTGTATTGTGTTACAGGAAATGAAGTGAGAGAACCAGGAGTAGCCGTTGGCCAGGGTTTGACAGCTGATGTTGCAGCTAATCTCGATTTGGAAATTGGTATGACTGTTGCTGGTTCCCTTATTGTTACACATGCTAGAGTACTGGGCATGCCACCTCTTCCAACATCTATCTCTTCTAGAATTGATAAGAGATTACAAAGTTTTAATTTACCTTTTAAGTAGAACAATGACATTGCCAATAGCTTGCTCAGAATGCTATAGTTTTTGTGTCAAATATGTGACTGTGCTATCAGTTAATACCCTATTGTCTATTGTCGATGGGACTATTCCTCTTCATATTTTTATAGAAGGACTCTAACTTTATTATTATATTCGTCTATCTCAAAGGTTAGACTCTCGACACTAGTGCGGGGAATTTAATAACTTATCAGACTTGTCCCGGTAGCATAAATGGAAAATGCACCGGCCCGGATAGCAGGAGATTCAGGTTTGAGTCCTGGCTGGGACAGTTAGATTTTTTATTCTGTTCCCTTGCAGTAAAAATTGTTAATAATAGATACCATATAATACAAATAAAAGATAGCATATTATATTGCGATATTATATTTTACATAAATGTCAAAATTATTAACTTAAAAAAAAACAACTCTATAGTCAGTAAATTTAAAAAAAAACAAAATAAATAAATAAATAAATGCATATAAAAAAATTTTCAAAAATTGTCGATAAATAATTCTACTTTGCATGTTAAAACCATTTAAAATATTTCAAAAATCCTAGAACTAAAACAATTCTTAAATTAATTAAGTATAAACCATAATATTTTATAAAATTCAATAAACCCCACAAACCTAAAAAATTTCTAGTTAAAATCAATTAAAATTAAAAATCAACCAGACCAATCTCAAGTTACTGATCAACCCTATTCCACAAGATATACCCAAGGATTTAAAAGCAAATGTTATTGGAGCTCCTTATCTAAGTTGGTCAAGGTGGACTCTCTCAAATGTCTGGCTATATTGGCTCCTTGTCTTCTTTAGATAGGACAGTGTTTCATCGGGAACATGTCTTAACGAGCTAGGTAATCTCGAGGCTATTTCCCTCATCTGTGCTCATTTTAATCCAAAGACTCTGGGTGATGTCCATTGTTTTGTCTTTTTTGAGGTTCTCATCTAGAATATTGTGACAGAAGGGAGGTTTATCTGAACCTTAAATTTAAATTTTGATTTAGAAGCTGAAATTAGTTGTTTTTATTGATCAAATTTGGCATATCACTTCAAAAAAAGAAAGTGGTGGTGAAAAATGCTTTTTTGTTGTAGAGGGCATAATATTTAATTTAGAGCAATGAAACTGAACCAATATCTGAAACAAAATACAATAAACCCAAATTTTGTTGGGTTTATTGTATTTTGTATAATATTTTTGCTCATACTTGATTAATTTGTTAAGAATTGTTTTAGTTGTTGGATTTTTGAAAAATTTTAAATGATTTTAACATGTAAAGTTGATTTTTTTATTGACAATTTTTGAAAATTCTTATATATGTATTTATTTATCCCACTGGGAAGATGTG